>JAGFNQ010006288.1:589997-695257 GCA_024364735.1 Boesenbergia rotunda
CAACCTTGCCGTCTTCAAGTAAGGAAAGCTTTAAGTTTCAGTTTTTCTATTGCTCCTTTACTAATTTCAGTATAGAGAAATGCTTAAGTACTTACTCATATGTGCATAGAACAAGGAAGCATGTTTAATACCTTAGTATCACGGAATCTTGTTTAATCCCTAGAATGAATATTAGATTTCTAAGTAAGAAGACAAGTTTATACCTAGAGATGTAGTAGTGATTTCTTGTTCCCTTATGCATTATTAAATGGCAAGAAGAGGCCGAGCTCCTAATGCTAATAACGGAACCCCAGTTCAAGATAACAATGAACCTGGCACAGGACAGCCAAACCTGATGGCAGTCATTACTCAAATGCAAGCTCAGATTTCAGAGCAACAGAAGACCATCGCCACACTGATGGCAAATCAGCACCCAGAGCCCCCCTACACCACCCACAGCAGGAGTGGAAACCCCAGTGGTGGCTGAAGTTTCACCAGTCACACAGGAGACCCTTGCCGTGAACCAAAGACAAGAAACGTACCTCGTCCAGTGGCAGAGGCTGAAACCCGAAAGCTTCTCAGGCACAACTGAGCCCTGGGATGCCCAGGCTTGGTTCAAGACTTTAGAGAGCACAATGGAGCTTCTTGACTGGCCAGAAGTCGAGAAGGTCAAATGTGCCTCCTTCTGCCTAACTGGAGATGCTCGTATGTGGTGGGAGCGAGTCAAGAGTAAGAGGATAGTCAACCAGAGGAGCTGGACAGATTTCGAGCAAGAGTTCCATGAGGAGTTCTTCCACATGCGGGTTACCAACAAGCACTACGAGAAATTCACGGAGTTCAGCCAAGGAGAACTATTCGTGGATGAAGCAGTGAAGATGTTTAAGCGGTTAGCTCATCTGTGCCCAGAGCTAGTTAGCACAGGAAAAGAGATGATTATGCTAATGCTCAAGATGTTAAGGCCTGAGATAGCGTTAAAGAGGGCTAGCAGTGTTAAGAGGTCACAAACCTCCGAAGAACTAATAAGTGGTGCTTTGACCACTGAGCACTACTTAAACAGTATAAAGGCTACCAGAAAGGTTGAACGATGAAGTTCTTAACAACTTTACCGTCAGGGGAAGTAATGGCCTCTACTCAGAGGCTAAGGGAAGTACCAATCTGGATTTCCAACCGGGAGCTCTATAGTGACTTGACAGTCCTTGAGATGAAGGATTATGAAGTCATTTTAGGGATGGATTTCCTCAGTAAGTACAGCGCTTCAGTGGACTGCCGTAGAAGGAAGGTGGTTTTCAGCCCAGAAGGAGAACCACCATTCGAGTTTCAAGGAGCCCCAAGGAGGAAGACTCAGAAATTTCTCTCAGCCTTGGCAGCCCACCAGATGCTAGAGCAAGGGTGTGCTGGTTTTCTTGCACACATAGTGGAATCAGAAGCAAAGGAAGAACTCAAGCAGGAGGATGTACGGGTAGTCTGCGAATATCCAGAAGTGTTCCCAGAAGAATTACCTGGACTACCTCCCAACCGAGAAGTGGAATTCGAGATCGAGCTAGTGCCCGGTACCGGTCCGGTCTCGAAGGCCCCATATCGTATGTCTCCAGCAGAGTTGAAGGAATTACAAGAGCAACTCCAAGAGCTACTAGACAAGGGCTTCATTCGCCCGAGTCATTCACCCTGGGGAGCTCCTGTACTATTCGTCAAGAAGAAGGATGGATCTATGCGTCTGTGCATAGACTACAGAGCTCTGAACAAGGTGACCATCAAGAACAAGTACCCCCTTCCTAGAATAGATGATTTATTTGATCAACTCAAAGGAGCTACAGTGTTCTCTAAGATAGACCTGCGTTCTGGGTATCATCAACTAAAGGTTAAAGAAAGTGACATTCCCAGGACGGCCTTCAGGACAAGATATGGACACTACGAATTTGTAGTAATGCCTTTTGGAGTAACCAATGCTCCAGCAGTCTTCATGGAGCTGATGAACCACATCTTCAGGGAGTATCTCGATAAATTCGTCATTGTATTTATTGATGATATTCTCATATACTCACAGACTCCAGAGGACCATGCTACACACTTGAGGATAGTGCTGCAGATCCTTCTGCAGGAGAAGCTCTATGCAAAATTCTCAAAGTGTGAGTTTTGGCTAGATCAGGTGACCTTCCTAGGTCACATTGTATCCAAAGAAGGCATTCAAGTTGATCCAGCCAAGATAGAAGCAGTCAGCAACTGGTGTAGACCCAAGAATGCCAGTGAGATCAGAAGCTTCTTAGGCCTGGCAGGATATTACAGAAAATTTGTGGAGAACTTTTCCAGAATAGCCTCTCCTCTCACAGCCCTGACCAGAAAGAATCAGAAGTTTGAATGGTCAGATAAATGCGAGCACAGTTTTCTAGAGCTGAAGAAGAGACTGACCAGTGCTCCCATCCTGACTGTTCCAGAGAGTGACAAGGCCTTTGACATCTACAGTGATGCATCCAAGATGGGCCTTGGAGCTGTCCTCATGCAAGATGGTAAAGTAATAGCATATGCCTCCAGACAGCTCAAGGACTATGAGAAGAATTACCCTACCCACGACCTTGAGCTAGCAGCTGTGGTTTTTGCACTGAAGCTTTGGAGACACTACCTGTATGGAGTGCAGTGCAGGATCTTCACAGACCATCAGAGTTTGAAGTACTTCTTCACTCAGAAAGATCTGAATATGAGGCAGCGCAGGTGGCTAGAGTTGGTCAAAGATTATGACTGTGAAATCCTCTACCACCCAGGTAAAGCTAATAAAGTGGCAGATGCACTGAGCAGAAAATCCTGTGCAGCACTGATGTCCCTATCATCACTGTCTCTACCACTTCAGAAAGAAATAAAAGATTTTGGAGTCGAAGTAATAGTTGGGCAATTTTCTGCATTGACCCTAGAGTCAACCCTGCTTAAAGATATACAAGAAAAGCAAGATCAAGACCCAGAGATCCAGAAGATCAAGCAGGGGATCCAAGAGGCAGAAAATTCAGAGTTTCGAGTATCAGACAGTGGCATACTCTATTTTGGAGACCGCCTTTGCGTCCCCAATGATGAGGAACTAAGAAGGAATATTTTAGAAGAAGCCCACAGTACCCCGTACTCTATGCATCCTGGTTCTACCAAGATGTACCAAGATTTAAAGCAAAGGTTCTGGTGGTCTGGACTCAAGCGAGACGTGGCCAGATATATCAGTACCTGCTTGACCTGCCAGAGAGTTAAAGCAGAGCACCAGAGACCAGGAGGAGTTCTACAGCCACTTCCCATTCCAGAGTGGAAGTGGGAAGAAATATCCATGGACTTTATCACAGGTCTTCCAAGAACCACCCATGGACATGATGCAATTTGGGTGATAGTGGACAGGTTGACCAAGTCTGCCCACTTCATAGCCATCAAGTTATCGCATTCGGTAGAGCAGTTAGCACAGCTGTACGTGAAAGAAGTGATCAGGCTTCACGGAGTTCCGAGGTCGATCGTGTCTGACAGAGATGGACGATTCACCTCCCATTTTTGGAAGTGTGTTCAGGACGCCCTAGGCACCAGACTTCAGTTCAGCACAGCTTTCCATCCCCAGACAGATGGACAAACAGAGAGAGTAAATCAGATTTTAGAAGACATGCTCAGGGCTTGTGCATTGGACTTTAAAGGTAGTTGGTGCAAATTTCTGTGCTTAGCTGAGTTTGCCTACAACAATAGCTATCAGGCCACCATCAGGATGGCACCTTATGAGGCATTATATGGCAGGAAATGTAGATCACCCATATGTTGGCAAGAAGCTGGTGAGAAGAAAGAGATGGAGTCAGGACTAGGCAGCCAGACTGAGCTTATAGATGAGACCGCTCAGGCTATCCAGACGATCCGCCAGAGGATTGAGACTGCCCAGAGTAGACAGAAAAGTTATGCTGACACACGCCGCAGGCCACTTGAATTCCAAGTTGGAGATTCAGTATTTCTCAAGGTCGCTCCCATGAAGGGAGTGGTGAGATTTGGCAAGAAGGGCAAGCTAAGTCCTCGCTACATAGGACCCTACAAGATCATAAAGAGGGTTGGTAAGGTAGCATATGAGCTGGACCTACCAGAGGATATGTCAGCTATCCACAGTACCTTTCATGTCTCTATGCTAAAGAAGTGTATTCACGACCCTAGCCAAGTGATTCAGCCTCAGTCAGTACAGATCCAAGAAGATCTTAGTTATGAGAGCAGACCGACACAGATAGTGGACAAAGCAGTTAAGAGATTAAGAAACAAAGAAGTGCCACTAGTGAAGGTCATCTGGCAGAATCAAAAGCATGAAGAGGCTACTTGGGAACGTGAGGACAGCATGAGAGAGAGATATCCAGAATTATTCTAAGTTCGAGGACGAACTTTTTATAAGGTATGGGGGATTGTAACGCCCCAAAATTTCCATCTTTAGTTCATAAAGTCCTTGGAATTATTTAGAAATGGTTTAGAAATATTCTAGATATTTTTAGGAATTTTTAGAGTATTTTTATGGAATTTTCCGAGTCCGTTTGGTATTTTTGGAAAGAGAAAAAGAAAAAGGAAAAAGGAGAAAAAAAAAAAGAAAAACCGGTTTAGTGCAGCGGGTGGTTCGAACCCGCGACCACACCGAAGCAGCACAAGCGCCCAACCGGCTGGGCTGGCGGTATCAAGCACAGAAACAGACGGAGAGAAGGGTATTTAAGCGATAGTTAGGTTGATCCGACCCTTAAGTATAAATAGCCAATTAAAGAGAGAAGTTTTATTTCTCTCCTCTCCAAACCCTCAGCCGACTCCCTCTTCTCTCTTGGGCGACGCCGACCAACATCAGGGCAAAGGAGGGCCGGCCGAGACCCTTCTCCAAGAGATAATCCTATATTCGGGATCCCCGCGACGAGAGGAACGCGTAGGCGTGAAGAATTCTCCGAGATCTCAAGTTTCTCCCGAGCTCTAGACGTTAATCTTGGTTGTAAGTCCAAGATATCAATGTAAGTACTGCTCACCTGCAGTAAGAGGCGGTTTTTCCGCGAGAATTTCCTTTAAAAGTTTTTAAAAGAGATATTTCCTTTTGTTTGAGTTTTTGCATGTGATATTAGTTCATTATATGCTTATATATGTTGATTAATACCCTATGTGAGTTTAGGGTCCAAGAAAAGCTATGAGAAAAGAAAAGAAAAGATAAAGATAAGAAAAGAAAAGGCCAAGGCCTTAAGAAATCCCCAAAAGTCAAGACTTAGGGATTTTAGCACGCAAGGTGCTCCAGAAAATGCCAAGGCATTTACAGATAAGAAAGAAAAGTAAGAAAAACTATTTTATTTTATAAGGCCAGTACCCGGCGTCCAAGGGCGTCGTTAAAGAAATCCAGGTGTCCAATTCCAAGGTCTTGGCCCTGGTAGACCAAGGTCTGCTCTATTAGGATTGGTGGCTCGCTACCCCAACCTTTTAGGGAACGCGCATATCAGATGGTACTTACGTCTTCAGTGGATCCAAGTGATTATTATTTTCAAGTATATGCTTTAGCAAAGTTTTCTAAAGTTTCAGAAAGTTTTCAAAAGTTAAAGAATAGCTAAAGTTTCAAGTTGAGCCAAGAAAAGTAAATTGAGATTATCTATTGCTTGAGTATGCATGTTTTGAGCTATACATGTTCGTAGTTTTCTTTCAAGCATATTAGTATCTCATATGATGTTCAGTTTGATCTAGAAGCATGTTTGCATATTTCGAGTTTTTGTGAGCTAGATAGTACTTACTAAGCTTTTGCTTATAGATGCATTTCCTCTTATTGCAGATAAAGGTAAAGGCAAGCAATTCTGAGGCGGTGCTGAGTAGAGTGTGTGTGGTGGCTGATTATGGAGAGATCCTTGAGACGAGACATTTTAGTTATTTGAATTGCAATGTTTAAGTTTATTCAAATTTCAAGTTCTTGCATTATGGAGATTATGGAGTATTTGAGTTTTGGATAGTTTTATATGCTAAATTTCTTAGAGTAAAGATTCCATGTCATTTCCTTTAGCATATATATCCCCATGATTGCATTGGATGAGTAAAAGTGTGAGTAGTTAGAAATATTGATACTTTGTTAGAGAAAAAGGTGTTTGTGCCAAGATAGTATCAATTTTCCTTTTGAATCGAGTTTTATTGCTTAAAAATGTTTAGAAAAGTTGCAATCACATTTCATAATGCTTTAGCAAGGTGGTAGAACTTATAGTTGATGTCATGGATGCATAGGAGTCAAGATTGGTACAAACTCCATTGTTAAAGTTTAAACAAATTTGTTTAGTTTATTTTCTTCCATAAAAGTCCTAGATTCAAGTTTATGGATTTGTTTGATTGGCTAAACTGTTTAGGAAACTGATATATAGTATAGAAATGGTGTCGTAGTTTGATATGGCTCGAAATTGAATGAATGGTAGACTTGGAGAGCAAGGGCCGAAACCTGTAAAAACAGGTTACAGGCGTACCAGTCGACTGCCACGTCACCAGTCGACTGGTACGGGCTGTTTTGGTTGGTAAGGCTGTTTTCAATAAGTTTCAACTACGAGATTGAGAAGCAAGTATGACATGGTATTATTATACATGATTGCTTAAGTTAGAATATAATTGTTAGCAGAATTTAAAAGAAAAAAAAAAGATTTCCGCAATTTTCTTTAGTCATGTATAAGAATTGAGAAGTAGAGAAAAGTAACGATCCGTCTAAAGACAGTAAGAAGGCGGGTCGCTACATCGCGAGCCCCAACCTACTAGGGTAAGGACAGCATAGTCGGTAGTCCCCGAACCGAGGCGTTCTTAAGGTCCCCATCCCTGTTGCACAGCTCCGGTAGTGCCAGAACCGTGGACAGCTTCGGTAGTCCAGAACCGGGGCGTTCTTAAGGTGCCCATCCCTTGGACCCATACTTCGGTCCGGTACAAGCCCATACATAAAGTAAAATACTTTTCATGTTTCATCATTCATAAGACATTCATGTCATACTTATCATAGCATAACTTGTTACGGCTCGGCCCGTCTACCGGCCCATTTACCGGTCCTCTCGACCGTCGTACCGTCGACCATTGACCGTGCTGTTCAGCATATTTATGCCTTAAAGACATAAGCATCATCTTTCATTCATCATACTTGTCATTCATCATTTTCATTCTTAGACATGGCATATGTACACATCATTCATAAACATGGCATATCATGCATAAACATGGCATATTATTCATAAACATGGCATAAACATGGCATATCATTCGTAAACATGGCATATCATTCATAAACATGACATATCATGCATAAACATGGCATATCATTCATAAACATGGCATATCATTCGTAAACATGGCATATCATTCGTAAACATGGCATATCATGCATAAACATGGCATATCATTCATAAACATGGCCTATCATTCATAAAACACAAATCACATCTTACCATACGGCCATTGGGACCCTTACTTGAAATAAATCTTAACTTTTACCCTATTAACCCTTCTTGGCCGAAACTTGTGGAGTACCAAGGCCATGTGAAAATTCACATAATCACCATCCATCATCCTTATATCATGGCAACACATAAACATATGCTTGAAGTTAAAGACTCAACCCTAACCCTTGGGTCCTTGGGGTTGGCCGAACCATATTGGGCCTCTAGGGTACTCCAAAAATTCCCAAAAATTATAATTAACCTCTACATATCATAAGGGAACATTAAATATCATTATCATGATTTTTAGAATAATTATAGACCTTTAAAACATGGTGGCCGAAACCCTTAAACTCAGGGTTCTTAGTTTTTGTTTCTTTCATGTTGGCCGAAACCCTAGGGTGTCCTAGGGTACTCCAAAAATTCCCAAAAATTATACTTAACCTCTAAATCTGATAAGGGAACATTAAAAACATTATCATGATTTTTATCATAATTATAGACTTTTAAAACATGGTGGCCGAAACCCTTAAACTCAGGGTTCTTAGTTTTTGTTTCTTTCATGTTGGCCGAAACCCTAGGGTATCCTAGGGTACTCCAAAAATTCCCAAAAATTATACTTAACTTCTAAACATCATAAGGGAACATTAAATAATATTATACAGATTTTTTAGCATAATTTTAGATCTTAAAAACATGGTGGCCGAAACCCTTAAACATAAAGTTCTTGGTTTTCTTTTCTTTCAACATCAAATCCAAAAACCAACCACTATGTCATACTAAAAATCATAAAAATCATAGGGAACTATTATACCACAGGTGAGGAAGTCTTACCTTAGATTCTATTGATTTTTCGAACCTTGAAAGAGAAAGAACTTGTAGAACTCTTGACCCTTGATCCCTCCTTGCCCTTGCACTCTTGTGAAAACTTTAGATCTAGGAGATGGAACCTTGGTGGAATCTTTTCCAAGGGGAAAACCTCTTCTTGGTGCTCGGCAAGAATGAGGGGAGGAAGGGGTTTGAATATGCAAGTAATGGGAAGAAGAGGTAACTCCCAAAACCCCCCTTTAATAGCCCATTAAGAAGGTAAATGAAGAGTCTCTCCATGACTCTTCATCTTCTTCCTAATCTTAACTTACATCCACTTCATTTCCTCATAGAAATCCCTTGCTAGGTGAGTTGGTTAAGGTTTACATGGTTGTACAAGAGGTCCAAGGTTCAATCCTTGGCTCATGCACCTTTATTTTTATTTAATTTTTTATTTCATTTATTTTATTATTTTTATTTCCTAAATTCCGAAAATCCCCCTAAAATCACCCATAATTATGCCAATATTCCTAAATAAAATTCTTTTATATTTATATTAATTTTACCTAATTTATATAAATTTTACCTAATTAATAACCATTTTTGGAGCCCATTTAAAGCTCATTGGTACTTAGTTTTCTCAATTTAAAAGAGAAAACATAGATTTTCTAGGCCTAAGTTCTCCTTAATATTTCTAGGTCCCTTGGAAAATTATTTAAATATGCTTAATATTTTAAAAAAATATTAAGAGAATTTTTTGGGTCGTTACATTAAGGGAACTAGTTCATTGGAGTGACTGACTGTAAAACTTCATATGGTAGTCTACATATAGATATGTCAGTGAAGTTCTTACTGCAGCTTAAGTGTGATGTTCCTTTGACTTGCGGTGTTCACGTCATCTTGGTCATGGAGACTTACTCTTTGACATATTAAGCAAGCATCTCCAAGGAGGTGTGGACCCAGGATGATTGGGTATAAGCCGAAGTGCCCGAAGATGTTTGAACAACCTACAAAGGATTCACCACTCCTTGCGAGGAGATGTATACCCAAGGCCTATCGTCGGATTGTTACTCGAAGCCTCTGGCCAGAGCATGACATGTTCAGGGTATGAATCTCTTAAATACATGAGAGTAATTAGAATCCGTAGGATGAGAAAACGTTACTTGGGCTAGGTGTGACGTAGTCAGCCTAGTGGGGACTGACACACATAGACCATGTCCTGAACCAAGTGGGTATAAGATGGTGAAGGGAATGGGGCATGATTCATTATAGCTGCTGAAGGGTTTCAGAATTGTTTCTGAGGTCAACCGTTGATCTTTCGATTAATTGGGGATCATGATGTACTACTAGGTGCCACTCATGATCATTCTATAATTGATTAATTATAGACTGCCAACATAAATCGAAAGCCTATTTAGTCACACGCACTACGAGTAATCCGAGGGATTTAAAACAAGTTGAAAATTGGATTTTTCAATCAAGAGAGATTAAGTTTGGTTGAGCCAAACGATAAGTCGAATCTGAATTTTTCAGAGACGCATCGGAAGCGTAAAATGGCTAAGTCTTTTGAAGACTTAATAGATGAATTAAATAAGTTTAATTCATTGGGGCTTGGCTTGGATGGGCCGGCCAAAGAGGGCCTCCATCCTCTTTGCTTGGCCGGTCACAACAAAGGGAGAGAACCAAGTTTTTGGTTCAATTTATAAAATAAACCAAGTGTGGTTTGTTTTATAAAATTATGAATGATATAAATTTTTATATAATAAACCATGATTTGGTTTATTTTTTGTGGAAATTAAAATGAACCATGGATTATTTTCTTTTATAAAATCAATCATGGATTGATTTACCATGATAAGGAAATTTATTCCATAGGAGAGAAGAGACTTGATTGATTTTTTATCATGAATTAAAATATGATTTTAACCATGATATAAAATCAAACATGGCATGATGGAATAAGTTATTCCATATTTGAGAGGCTTGATGGTTGAGAGGCCACTATATAAAGGACCCAAGGCAAGGCTTGGGTAATAATCAAACAGATGAAGGCATATGCTCTCTCCCTCTCTTTCTCTCCTTCTCTTCTCCCCTTCTTGCCGTGCGCCAACCAGCCCCAAGAAGGAGCACCAGCCGGCTGCCCCTGCCCTTTCCTTGCCGACCACCACCTGCTGCTGGAGAAGGAAGCTCCGACCATCTCTTGGCCGGAAGAAGGTGCTACCGGAATTAGAGTTTGCCGCATGGATCTTTTTGCCGCAAGGATCTTTTTGCCGCAAGCCTCTTCTTTTGCTTAACTGAAATTTTGATTCCGGCAATCCTTTTATGGTTAGTCTTCCGACTTCTCTCTTGGGTTATCTCGTCGCGTTCTCGGAGAATCTAGTAGTTCTCGAGAACACGAAACTTGTGGCTTTGCGAAGTCATCCCGAAGATACTCGGCGTGGACGCGAATAGAGGCGGAGCATCCAAGGGATGCTTACGCGAGGTAATACGTAAATTAGTTTATGTTTCTGCAAAATTTCAAATATATGATCATGTCTACACAAGATAAAATTGCATGCCTAGATGTGTGGTTAAATAATTAGAGAAATTATTTATGCTAAACCTTCCGCTGCACGTAATTAATTTTAAAATTACGAACCCGCATCCATGTCAACATGCACCCCGTCCCAACATTGGTATTAGAGCCGAGGTTTGTGTTCGACATAATCATATAATTGTTTTGCGGAAAGCTTTATCATGATCTCAATTTTGGAAAATTTTCAATTATGGAAACTTTCCAATTATGGTAAATTTTCGATTTAGGAATTTCAAAGTTTGGAAATCCTTATGAAATTTTGCAAACTTTTGAAATATCTTTGTTTCTGAAATTTTATGATAATTGTGAAAACTTTCCATTTTTGGAAACTTTCCAATTTTGGAACTTTCCTATTTTGGAATCCAATTTTGGAAAAACGTAAGTTTTCTTTGTACTAGAAACTTACAATTATTCTGAAAACCTTTTATTTTTGGAAACTTTCTATTTATGGAAAGCTCGCAATTTTGGGCGCTTTCTTTTAAGAAAGTCTAGACGAATTATGGGAATATTAATTGACATTTAAATTTATAATTGGAAATTAAATTATTTACATAATTTTTTAATTTGGATTGAGCCTCGGGGAGTCGTCCAATTTAAAGTTAGTTGTTATAATTAAATTTCCTAAATTGAATTTAAACTATCAAATGCTTATTTTGGATTTAGCCTCGGGGAGCCGTCCAAATTAAGTTATTCATATTAATTTTCCATAAATAAAATATGTGATCAAATCTTGGAAATTTTTGAGGTGATTCTCAAACGATAATTTACTTATTTGATTTATGAGGTGATGCTCTTACATATTATTGTCTCCAAAATTAATTAGGAAAATTATTTCCTATAGAGTATATTTCCTTAAATAAGATTTTCATGAAAATAATATGTGGTTGAATTAAGGGAATCTGTCTCTTAATTTAATAAGATTTGATTTAGAGAAATCAAAGTCTTAAATATATTATTTCTGAAATTGATTATGAAAATTCAGGAAATTGTTTCCCAAAATAATTCCTTGAATAAAGTATGAAATTAGAATTAGGAAATCCGGTTCCTAATTCAATTAATGAGACTTGATAAATTAAGTCACATACATACTTTATTAAGGAAATCGTTAGAACATGACATAATTATATGTCATGAATATGCATAAAAGAAAAGGATGAGACCCAAAACCCCTTACAAAATATTAAGGCCAACACCTTCCATTAATATGGTTAGAACCAGAGTTTTGTTTCTCGTTTGGGTTGATGGACACATCCATGCCCGGCTTGAACCTCAACATGTTCAAACCATGGAATTAGTTTATGATTAATATAGTTGGAGTCAGAGGTCAATCCTTAGTTTTGGTTGTTGGACACATCCAAGCCTGACTAAACGGTTGAATGAGCTCCAACCATATTAAAACTATTTCTTGATTAATGGGACAGCCTTATGCTTGGAGCATTGATTTGTTGTGCCACAGCCAAGGTCGATGTAAAGAGAGGTGCAGTTGGGTGCTATGTATATTGTTGCATACTTGTTAATGAGTTAACAACCCAATGATTTATGCAAACATTCAATTAGTTCATAGCATAATGTGATAGTTACATATGTATAATATGTAATCGTATAATTACCTACATTCATAGTTAAGAATAACTTGATGGACTCTAGCCATGGTTGTTCTTATCTATGGTTGGATATCAACCTATTTGGAGATGTTCCTACGATCTCCCAAATTGATAAAAAGGGTTATTCAATTCGAAAAATAAATAGGATTTAATTAATTTATATTGATGCATTCTTTATCATTCTCATTACATAACCTCAATTTGTATTTCTAGGATAATCACCTGATCATGTCTTCTCTGAATTTGCGTTCCATTTTGGACACCAATAAGCTGACTAGGCCAAACTTCATGGACTGGCTTCGAAACCTGAGGATAGTCCTCAAGGCAGAAAAGCTTGCTTATGTCCTTGAAGAACAACTCCAGACCAGTTAGTGGTCTATCAAAAACATGTGGCTGATTCTGAACTTGCGAGTTGCATCATGCTGGCCACTATGGTACCTGAGCTACAAAAGCATCATGAGCATATGGATGCTCATACCATCGTCTTCCATCTTCATGAGCTGTTTGACGAGCAAGCGAGATCCGAAAGGTTTGAGGTCTCCAGACTCCTCTTCACCTCTAAGATGTAGGAAGACACTTCTGTTTCACAGTTTGTGTTGAAGATGTTGGGGTACATTGAGCGACTAGGCACACTCGGATTTGTAATGGATCATGAACTAAGTATTGACTTAATTCTGCATTGTTTGCCCAAGAGTTACTCACAGTTTGTGATGAACTATCAGATGAACAAACTGGATACTACCATTCCTGAGTTGCTTAACCTGCTGAAGACTGTAGAGCCTTCTGTAAAGCAGGATCAGAAGACGGTACTGTTAGTTGGTTCCTTAAAGAAAGGCTCTAAGAGGAAGCCCAAAGAACAAAATAAGGGAAGGAAGAAAAGATTGAAAAGGCACCAAAAGGCACTTACCATCACTGCGGCAAGGAGGGCCACTGGCGAAGAAACTTCAAGGTTTATCTTGAGTCGTTGAAGAATAAGGCATCCGATGCCCCATCCTCTTCAGGTATTTTCGTTATTGAATGTCACTCTATTTCCACGAACACCTGGGTACTTGATACTGGGTGTAGCTCACATATATGTAATGACATACAGGGGCTAAGGAATAGAAGAAGACTCGTCAAGGGAGAAGCAAATTTAGGAGTTGGAAATGGAGCAAAGATTGATGCTGTTGCCATCGGAACATATTTGCTAAAGCTCCCTACTGGACTTGTCTTAGAATTGGATAATTGTTATTTTGTTCCTTCGTTAATAAAGAACATTGTATCTTTTTCATGCTTGAATGAAAAGGGTTATCATTTAACTTTTAGTAACAATTGCTGTTACATAACATTAAATGGTGTTCTTTATGGGACCGGAACTTTATACAATAGTATCTACACGTTAAATTTATCCGGTGATGTTTTCAATATTGAAGTTAGCAACAAACGTGCTCGAATAGATAATCAAATAGACTCCTATATGTGGCATTGTCGTCTTGGCCATGTAAGTAAGAAACGCATGACCAAATTACACCGATGTGGAATTCTGGAATCATTTGAACCCGGTTCATTTGATACATGCGAATCATGCTTAAAAGGCAAGATGACCAAATTACCCTTTTCCGAAAAAGGTAAACTAGTGGGAGAATTGCTTGGTCTAATACATACTGATGTATGTGGACCAATGCCAACTCTTGCACAAGGAGGCTATAGCTACTTCATTACCTTTATCGATGATCACTCACGATTCGGGTATGTGTTCTTAATGAAACACAAATCTGAAGCTTTTGAGAAATTCAAAGAGTTCAGAAGTGAAGTAGAGAAACAGCTTGGCAAAAGTATTAAGATACTTCGATCCGATCGGGGTGGTGAATACTTAAGTCAAGAGTTTCAAGATTATCTTAGGGACAATGGGATATTGTCTCAATGGACTCCGCCATATACACCACAGCATAATGGTATATCTGAGAAGCGTAACCGAACCTTGATGGACATGGTTATGATGAATCATGCAACTCTTCCAAAATCCTTTTGGGGCTATGCGCTTAAGACAGCTGTTTACTTACTAAACAGAGTCCCGACCAAGGTAGTCTCTACTACTCCATATGAGACGTGGAATAGTAAGAAACCTCATTTATCTCAACTAAAGATATGGGGTTGTCCTGCTTATGTAAAGCGAACTATATCAGACAAATTGGATGCTAAGTCTAATAAATGTCTATTTATTGGATACCCTAAGGAAACGAAGGGTTACCAATTCTATCATCCCTTGGAACAAAAGGTGTTTGTTTCAAGGCATGCTGTATTTCTAGAAAAAGAATTTCTTTTACAAGAAAATAGTGGGAGTAGCATTGAACTTGAAGAAGTTCAAGAAACTCCAATAGACATTACAGAGACACCTAGTCTAGACCCACAACCAATAACTCATAATGATGAGCTATCAGTTGAACTTAAAACAACACCACTTCTTCGTAGGTCTGATAGGACACGCAATATTTCAGAGAGATACGGATTTCTCATAAGTGAATTGAACGACGTGTTACTCATTAACGATGATGAACCTATCAGTTATAAAGATGTTCTGAAAAATTCAGAAAGGGATAAATGACTTGAAGCCATGAAGTCGGAAAAGGATTCCATGTACAAAAATCAAGTATGGGACTTGGTTAACCCACCTGAAGGGATTAAGCCCATAGGGTGCAAGTGGGTTTTCAAGAAGAAAACTGACATGGAAGGTAATGTTGTTACCTTTAAGGCTAGATTAATGGCAAAAGGATATCGTCAAAAACAAGGAATTGATTATGACGAAACCTATTCGTCAGTAGCTATGCTTAAATCCATTCGGATGCTTCTGGCCATAGCAGCTCATTATGATTATGAGATATGGCAAATTGATGTGAAAATAACTTTCCTTAATGGAAACCTGCTTGAGGATGTATACATGATACAACCTGAAGGTTTCACATCGGTTAATAAAACCAAAGTATGCAAGCTTCGACGATCCATATATGGACTAAAGCAATCATCCAGGAGCTGGAACATCCGTTTTGATGAGACAATCAAAGAGTTTGATTTCTCACAAAATCCTGACGAACCTTGTGTGTACAAGAAGGTTAGTGGGAGTGTAGTCGTATTCCTAGTGTTATATGTCGATGACATATTACTTATAGAAAATGATATATCAGTCTTACAGTCAATTAAAATTTGGTTGTCCAAAACTTTCTCCATGAAAGACCTGGGAGAAGCAACTTATATCCTTGGGATTAGAATCTATAGAGATAGATCAAAACGGTTGTTTGGTCTTTTATAGTCTACATATATAGACCGAGTGCTAGAAAGGTTTAGCATGTCAGAATCCAAGAAAGGTTACCTTCCCATCAGGCATGGGATCTGTTGGGACCGGGTGCATGTTGACATGGATACGGGTTCGTAATTTTAAAATTTAATTACGTGCAGCGAAAGGTTTAGCATAAATAATTTCTTAAATTATTTTAACCACGTGTCTAGCATGCAACCTTAAGTTATGGAGACATGATCATACATTTAAAATTTTGCAAAAAGTAAACTAATTTACTTAATACCTCGTGTACCTCGTAGAAAGGGACGAGATCCAACCGTAGCGCCCCTTGGAAGCTCCGCCTCTATTCACGTCCACGCCGAGTTCTCTTCGGGATGACTTCGCAAAGCCACGAGTTTCGCGCCGACAAGAACTACTAGATTCTCCAAAGGCACGACAAGAATATCAAGAGAGGGAGATGGAAGACTAACCACCAAGTAACGGAATCAAGATCCGGGGGAAGGAAGGAGTTGCGACCCGCTTCTTCTTCTTCTTTGGCACCTTCTTGGTGGAGGAGGCTCACGGCAACCCTATGAGGTGCGCCGGCCCTAGAGGAGGAAGAGGGCGCCGGCCCTAGAGGAGGGAGAGGGAGAAAAGGAGAGAGAGAGAGAGCTTGCTTCTTAATCTCTTGATTGGAATTCAAGCCTTGCCTTGGTTCCTTTATATAGTAGCCTCTCTATCGCCAAGTCTCCCTTCTAACGGAATAAATTTTCATAAGAAATTTATCTTATAAATTGTCCTATGAATTATTCCGTTATGCCAAGTTTTATTATAACTAAATTTATAATAAAAACAAACACATCTCTCCTTTTATTATGGAATAAATTTTCACAAGAAATTTATTATATAGATTTTTCTTATCATGGAAAAATCAATTCATAATTAATTTTATAAAATAAAATAAATCAATCCAAGGTATATTTTATTTTCCATGAAAATAAATCTCTTTATATAAATTTCTTTATATAAATTTCTTTATCCATAATTTTATAAAACAAATCGCGTTTGATTTATTTTATAATTTAAACCAAATAATTTGGTTTCCCTCTTCATTGTGGCCGGCCAAACCAAAGAGGGTGGGGACCCTCTTTGACCGGCCAAACCAAGCCGTCTCCTTGCGAATTAAACTCATTTAATTCGTCCAATAAGCCTTCAAAATACTTAGCCATTTAAAGCTTCCGGTGCGCCTCTGATAAATTCAGATTCGACTTATTTCTCTTGATCGAAAAATCCAATTTTCAACTCATTTTAAATCCCTCGGATTACTCGTAGTGCGTGTGACTAAATAGGCTTTCGATTTATGTTGGCCGTCTATAATTAACCAATTATAGAATGATCATGAGTGGCACCTAGTAGTACATCATGATCCCCAATTAATCGAAAGATCAACGGTTGACCTCAGAAATAATTCTGAAACCCTTCAGCAGCTATAATGAGTTGTGCCCCATTCCCTTCACCATCTTATACCCACTTGGTTCAGGACACGGTCTATGTGTGTCAGTCCCCACTAGGCTGACTACGTCACACCTAGCCCAAGTAATGCCTTTCTCGTCCAACGGATTCTAATTACTCTCATGTTTCCTAGAGATTCATACTCGGAACATGTTATGCTCTGGCCAGAGGCTTCGAGTAACAATCCGACGATAGGCCTTGGGTATACATCTCCTCGCAAGGAGTGGTGAATCCTTTGTAGGCTGTTCAAACATCTTCGGGCACTTCGGCTTATACCCAACCATCCTGGGTCCACACCTCCTTAGAGATGCTTGCTTAAGATGTCAAAGTATAAGTCTCCATGACCAAGATGACTTGAACACCGCAAGTCAAAGGAACATCGCACTTAAGCTGCAGTAAGAACTTTCATTGACATATCTATATATAGATTACCATATGAAGTTTTACAGCTAGTCACTCCAATGAACTAGTTCCCTTAACTAGCATCCATGTTTATCTCCGGACATCCCAATGTCACCAGCCAGTGAGAATCAGCTGATTAGAGAATAATCCATGCTCGTCTCAACAGAATTGACAGTGTCCATATTTATCAATTCATCGACTAGGGACAATTTCAATACTTCACAATTGCACATGTAGAGATAATCACTAGTTGTGAATTCATCACAAATTCTCTCATGCTATGAATTATATTGCGGACATTCAGTAAATGAATTTAAGATCTCAATCAAATACATGAACATGTATACTCAAATAGTGAATATTCTTTTATTAAAGTAAATGATTACAATCATAGGCGATTGCCTTAGGACACTTCTCTCATAATACTAACAGGATCAACCTTTCGAAGTCTATGTGTCCGCGCATAGAAGACGAGAGGATTTGCATGAATAAGATTCCTTATGCATCAGCGATAGGATCTATCATGTATGTTATGTTATGTACTAGGCCCGATGTATCGTATGCTCTGAGCGTCACAAGCAGATACCAGTCTGATCCAGGAATGGATCATTGGGAGGCTGTCAAGACAATCCTCAAGTACTTGAGAAGAACTAAGGATGTGTTCCTAATATATGGAGAAGGTGATATGATAATACGTGGGTATACAGATGCCAGTTTCCAGATAGATAAGGATGACTCCAAATCTCAGTCCGAATATGTATTTATTTTGAATGGAGGCGCAATAAGTTGGAAGAGTTCCAAGCAAGACACCGTAGCGGATTCTACCACGGAAGCGGAATATATTGCTGCTTCGGAAGCAGCAAAGGAAGCAGTCTGGATCAAGAAGTTTATCTCAGAACTTGGTGTGGTTCCAACCATTGATGAAGCAATACCGGTTAATTGCGACAACAATGGAGCTATTGCACAAGCAAAGGAACCAAGGTCTCATCAGCGATCCAAACATGTGCTTCGCCGCTATCATCTGATCAGAGAGATTATAAGTAGGAATGATATACAAATTGAGAAAATTCCCACTGAAAGGAATTTAGTGGATCCTTTAACTAAGGCCTTGACTCAAAGCAAGTTTGAGGGTAATGTCCTGTGGTATTGGATACCATAGCGATTGGCATTAGGCCAAGTGGGAGTTTATTAGTGATATGAAAAAAAATGTGCTAAAGCAATCGCCTTATGATTGTAATCATTTATTTTAATAAATGAATATTCACTATTTGAGTATACATATTTTTGTATTTGATTGAGATCTTAAACTCATTTACTGAATGTCTGCAATACAATTCACAGCATGAGAGAATTTGTGACGAATTCACAACTAGTGATTATCTCTACATGTGCAATTGTGAAGTATTGAAATTGTCCCTAGTCGATGAATTGATAAATACGGACACTATCAATTCTGTTGAGACTAGCATGGGTTATTCTCTAATCAGCTGATTCTCACTGGCTGGTGACATTGAGATATCCGGAGATAAACATGAATGCTAGTTAAGGGAACTAGTTCATTAGAGTGACTGGCTGTAAAACTTCAAATGGTAGTCTACATATAGATATGTCAGTGAAGTTCTTACTGCAGCTTAAGTACGATGTTCCTTTGACTTGCGGTGTTCAAGTCATCTTGGTCATGGAGACTTATACTTTGACATCTTAATCAAGCATCTCCAAGGAGGTGTGGACCCAGGATGATTGGGTATAAGCCGAAGTGTCCGAAGATGTTTGAACAACCTACAAAGGATTCACCACTCCCTGCGAGGAGATGTATACCCGAGGCCTATCGTCGGATTGTTACTCGAAGCCTCTGGCCAGAGCATAACATGTTCAGAGTATGAATCTCTTAAATACATGAGAGTAATTAGAATCCGTAGGACGAGAAAACGTTACTTGGGCTAGGTGTGACGTAGTCAGCCTAGTGGGGACTGACACACATAGACCATGTCCTGAACCAAGTGGGTATAAGATGGTGAAGGGAATGGGGCACGATTCATTATAACTGTTGAAGGGTTTCAAAATTGTTTCTGAGGTCAACCGTTGATCTTTCGATTAATTGGGGATCATGATGTACTACTAGGTGTCACTCATGATCATTCTATAATTGATTAATTATAGACGGCCAACATAAATCGAAAGCCTATTTAGTCACATGCACTACGAGTAATTCGAGGGATTTAAAATGAGTTAAAAATTAGATTTTCTAATCAAGAGAGATTAAGTTTGGTTGAGCCAAACGATAAGTCGAATCTGAATTTTTCAGAGGCGAATCGGAAGCGTAAAATGGCTAAGTCTTTTGAAGACTTAATAGATGAATTAAATAAGTTTAATTCATTGGGGCTTGGCTTGGATGGGCCGACCAAAGAGGGCCTCCATCCTCTTTGCTTGGCCGGCCACAATAAAGGGAGAGAACCAAGTTTTTAGTTCAATTCATAAAATAAACCAAGTGTGGTTTGTTTTATAAAATTATGGATGATATAAATTTTTATATAATAAACCATGATTTGGTTTATTTTTCGTGGAAATTAAAATGAACCATGGATTGGTTTATTTTATAAAATCAATCATGGATTGATTTACCATGATAAGGAAATTTATTCCATAGGAGAGAAGAGACTTGATTGATTTTTTATCATGAATTAAAATATGATTTTAACCATGATATAAAATCAAACTTGGCATGATGGAATAAGTTATTCCATATTTGAGAGGCTTGATGGTTGAGAGGCCACTATATAAAGGACCCAAGGCAAGGCTTGGGTAATAATCAAAGAGATGAAGGCATAGGCTCTCTCCCTCTCTTTCTCTCCTTCTCTTCTCCCCTTCTTATCGTGCGCCAACCAGCCCCAAGAAGGAGCACCAGCCGGCCGCCCCTGCCCATTCCTTGCCGACCACCACCTGCTACCGGAGAAGGATGCTTCAGCCATCTCTTGGCCGGATGAAGGTGCTGTCGGAATTACAGTTTGCCGCAAGGATCTTTTTGCCTCAAGCCTCTTCTTTTGCTTCACCGGAATTTTGATTCTGGCCATCCTTTTGTGGTTAGTCTTCCGACTTCTCTCTTGGTTTTTCTCATCGCGTTCTCCGAGAATCTAGTAATTCTCGAGAACACGAATCTCGTGGCTTTACGAAGTCATCCCGAAGATACTCAGCGTGAACGCGAATAGAGGCGGAGCTTCCAATGGACGCTTACAGTTGGATCTCGTCCCTTCCTTCGAGTTACGTGAGGTAATACGTAAATTAGTTTATGTTTCTGCAAAATTTAAAATATATGATCATGTCTACACAAGATTAAATTGCATGCTTAGATGTGTGGTTAAATAATTAGAGAAATTATTTATGCTAAACCTTCTGCTGCACGTAATTAATTTTAAATTACGAACCCGCATCCATGTCAACATGCACCCGGTCCCAACACCCCCATCGTCACAGGCGCCCGTATGAAGCCTATAAAAGTGGCTTCGACCCCTCTACTTCAGACACAACTTTCCGGAACGATTCTGAGCATTCTGACCGACAACAAAGTGCTAAAGACAAGGCTCTACGACTCGGAGGCTCCAGGAGGAAGTGCGCGGCACTTCGGAGGTCCAGATCTGCCGAGCTTCAAACCATGTTCTGTTCGGTTTGCCTTTTATTATTCTGCATTCAATTTTCTATATTTGTGCTTGTAATTATCAACTGTAAGACTGGTTTAGTCCACCTCCAGAAATTCCAGAAAGGAGACCAATAGTGAACTCACGCTGAGTACATAGGCCTTGGACGTACTGACCCAGGGGTGTCGGGAACCAAGTAAATAAATCCCGCGTGTCTGCTGTGTTCTTTTAGTTTTATGTTTTACTTTTCCGCTGCACTAACGCTCTATGTCTAGAACGATCGAAAGCTTTCCGCGAGAAGATTTTCATGGTCGATATTCACCCCCCCCTCTATCGACGACAACGGTCCTACAAGTTGTATCAAAGCCAGACTGCTCTTCACCGGACTAATCGCCGATGGAGCAATGACGCCAGGAGTTGAGGGGAGCCCAGGGGTGAATCAGGTACAATTTTTAAAATGTCAAATTTTAAATTCCATATTATATGCTTCACGTGCAGGGAGAGAGGGCACTATAAAAATCAGTGCCCTACTCGTAAAAATCGTTCCTCACCAGTGGCAAAGGAGGCACCAGTGCCAGGAATCCGGAGAGACAAAAGTCACGTATAATGTTTCAAATGCGAAAAATACGGACACTACAAAAATCAGTATCCGGCAAAGGTATGTAAAATTTATTTTTCAAAATTTTTTAAATTTCCTGCTCTTTCTTATGTAAATTATTTAGATAATTTTACTGAAAAAGTAAATTGTGTAAATAGGCAAATTAGTGTCTTGCATGATCAACTAGATAATGTAGACAGTAATAACTATAAATAATTAACTCTTTAATTATCAATACCAATAAATTAATCTATAAAATTAATTCTGAAATTAATCTTAAGTTTAATTCTGAAAATAGATCTGATAAAATTACTAAAATTAATACTGAAAACTCTGATAATTTTAATTCGAATAATTATGAATTCAAATTTGAAAATCCTTTGTACAAAACTGAATTCAAATTTGAAAATCCTAAGGATAACACTAAATTCAAATATGAAAATCCTATGGATAATACTCAATTCAAATTTGAAAATCTTAAGGATAAGACTGAATTCAAATTTGAAAATCTCAAGGATAATTCTAAAGATAACTCTGAAATTAGTGAAGATATATCTAGAGATAATCCTGACATTAATGAAAATATTTTTGAGGATAGTGGAGATAATGTCTCATTAGATTATAATTTAACTATTCCCTTGGATAATCCTGAAATATTAACTAGTGGCCCATATTACTCCTCCAACTTTGAGGATATTGAAAGATCTAATTTTGAGAAGGAGATGGACTTTTCTAAGATTAAGGTCATAGTCAATAAAGTTCACAAAGATTCAAATAAACCAGGATTATTAGAAAAATTTGAAAGGATAAATAAAGAAGAAATAGTAAGGGAATCAGATATTTTCGAAATAACGAAGATGTTAGTGATATGAGAGAAGTGTCCTAAGGCAATCGCCTTATGATTGTAAACATTTATTTCAATAAATGATAATTCACTATTTGAGTATACATGTTTGTGTATTTGATTGGGATCTTAAACTCATCTACTGAATGTCCGCCATACAATTCACAGCATAAGAGAATTTGTGATGGGATCACAACTAGTGATTATCTCTAAATGTGCAAATGTGAAGTGTTGGAAATATCCCTAGTCGATGAATTGATAAATACGGACATTATCAATTCTATTGAGACTAGCATGGGTTATTCTCTAATCAGCTGATTCTCACTGGCTGGTGACATTGGGATGTCCGGAGATAAACATGGATGCTAGTTAAGGGAACTAGTTCATTGGAGTGACTAGCTGTAAGACTTCATATGGGAATCTACATATAGATATGTCAATGAAGATCTTACTGTGGCTTAAGTGCGATGTTCCTTTGACTTGCGGTGTTCAAGTCATCTTGGTCATGGAGACTTATACTATGACATCTTAAGCAAGCATCTCCAAGGAGGTGTGGACCCAGGATGATCGGGTATAAGCCGAAGTGCCCGAAGATGTTTGAACAGCCTACAAAGGATTCACCACTCCTTGCGAGGAGATGTATACCCAGGCCTATCGTCGGATTGTTACTCAAAGCCTCTGGCCAGAGCATATCATGTTGAGAGTGCGAGTCTCTTAAATACATGAGAGTAATTAGAAATCCAAAGGACGAGGAAGACACTACTTGGGCTAGGTGTGACGTAGTCAGCCTAGTGGGGACTGACACCATTGACCGTGTCCTGAACCAAGTGGGTATAAGGTGGTGAAGGGAATGAGGCACGATTCATTAGAGCTGCTGAAGGGTTTCAGAACAATTTCTTCTGAGGTCAAACCGTTGATCTTTCGATTAATTGGGGATCATGATGTACTACTAGGTGCCACTCATGATCGTTCTATAATTGGTTAATTATAGACGGCCAACATAAATCGAAAGCCTATTTAGTCACACGCACTACGAGTAATCCGAGGGATTTAAAACGAGTTGAAAATTGGATTTTCTGATCAAGAGAAATAAGTCAAATCTGAGTTAATCAGAGGCGCAATGGAAGCTAAAAAGGGCTAAGTCTTTTGAAGGCTTTTTGGGCAAATTAAATGAGTTTAATTCGCGGCGGTTCGGGTTGGTTTGGCCGGCCAAAGAGGGTGTCAAAACCCCTTTGGTGGCCGGCCACAATAAGAGGAGAAAACCAATTAATTTTGGTTTAATTAATAAAATAAATCTAGTGCGATTTATTTTATAAATTATGGATAAATAAATTTGTATAGAGAAATTTATATAAATAAAATTTATAGAAATTTATTCTTTTATGGAAGATTAAAATAATCCATGAATTGGTTTATTTTAATTTTATAAAATCAATTATGAATTGATTTTTTCATAATAAGAAAGTTTATAAATTTCTTATAAAAATTTATTCCATAATTTAAAGAGAAGAAGAATTAGTTTTATTATAAATTAGTTTATAATAAAGACTCGGTTTAAACGGAATAATTAATAAGAGAATTTATAAGATAAATTTCTTATAACTAATTCCGTTAATTCCGTTAATTCGGTTTAGAGGGAGACTTAGCAAAGGAGTTGCTACTATATAAAGGAACCAAAGGCTAGCCCTTATTCCTAACTAATCAAGTAATTGAATAGAGCTCTCCCTCTCTCTCTTCTCTTCTCTCCTCCTTCCCCTCCCTTCCATTAGGGTCGGCGCCCACCCTAGCTCCATTAGGGCCGGCGGCCATCCTACACCAAGGCAAGGAGTTGCCGTGAGCTTCAAGGAGAAGAAGAAACCAAACCAAGAAGTAGAAGAAGCGGATCTCCTCTCCCTCTCTCTCGGAATTCGATTCCGTTAATTCTTGGTGGTTAGTTTTCCTTTCCTCTCTTGATTTTGTTTGTTGTGCCCATAGAGAATCTAGTAGTTCTCGTCGGCACAAAACTCGTGACTTTGCGAAGTCATCCCGAAGAGAACTCGGCGTGGACGCGAATAGAGGCGGAGCTTCCAAGGGACGCTACGGTTGGATCTCGTCCCTTTTCTTCAAGTTACGCGAGGTATAAAAGTAAATTAGTTTACTTTTCCGCAAAATTTTATTTTATGATTATGTCAACACACCATAGGGTTGCATGCTAGATACGAAGTTAAAATAATTTAGGAAATTATTTTATGCAAACTCTTCCGCTGCACGAAAAATTTTGAATTTTACGAACTCGTATCCTTGTCAACATACACCCGGTCCCAACAGAAGATATGAAATTAGACCCACAACTTTTGACCAACACAGAAATCTTGAAAATTAAATCAAGATAAACCTTAAAAACTTTGATTAAATTTTAATTAATTTTTAAGACTTATCTTAATCCTTTAGTTTTAAGATCAATTAATTTTGAACTTTAATGTTAATTAATTCGAAATTAATCCTCACTTTAATTTAATCAACTTAAATCAACTTCAAATTAATTCAATTAAATCATAAATAAATCAAATTCAAATTAATTCAATTAAATCTTAATTAAATCAAATTCAAATTAATTTAAATTAATTCAATTAAATCTTAATTAAATCAAATTCAAATTAATTCAAATTAATCCAATTAAATCTTAATTAAATC
The DNA here is from genome assembly GCA_024364735.1 of Boesenbergia rotunda. Classification (NCBI taxonomy): domain Eukaryota; kingdom Viridiplantae; phylum Streptophyta; class Magnoliopsida; order Zingiberales; family Zingiberaceae; genus Boesenbergia; species Boesenbergia rotunda. The sequence continues at coordinate 615,265 of JAGFNQ010006288.1, forward strand.
AAATTCAAATTAATTCGAATTAATTTAATTAAACCTTAATTAATTCAAATTCAAAATAATTCAAATTAATTCAATTAAACCTTAATTAATTCTTAATTAATCAACCCTTAGTTAATTCAAATGATTCAAATTAATTCAATCCTTAATTAATTTAATTTAACTTAATTAATCCTTAATTAACTCAATTCCAATTAATTCTTAAATAACTTAAACTCGAACTAAATAAAATTTTACCCAAACTAAAACAATCAAAATTAACAACATTAAATATGTCAAAGTGGGTTGGCATATTCGCGGGTTCACATGACATGTATCAAATCGGGAATTTGATACATTTTTAGAAACTCAATTAAAATGTTTGTTGACTTGTTTGACTCATGCATAATTGTCATGTCATGCATCTGCTATTTTCCTTAATATATGTCATGTCATTCACGTTTAAGTTTATGCATAATTTAGAATGGTTATAGGAAAAAGAATAATTGAAACATGATTAACCTAGTATTAGGTGGAGGTGAGATGATTGCACGTTAGGGAACCCTTCTGGTAGAACTAGCCGAAGCTACCGATCCAAAACCTAAGCTAGTTAGACCAAAATCTCTCAAGAAGTAACTTGAAAATGAATTTTCTATAAAAGGCTTTGTCAAGGAAAGGGTTGATGATCCAATAAGGCTACGGTCAAAGAAGGTCTTATGCCTCGCCAAGACCTGGAAGCCAATTACTGAAAATCAAATTCATTTTACTATTGTTAGATTTGAATCTAACACAAGTTTCAATTAAATCTTAGACTTAATAATCAATTAAGAAAATTGATTCAAGCATCTCACAATACACCTATAAGGCAACCATGATTGCTGTATTGAGACATCTAAAATGGGTGAGATGTTAAGGACTAATTAATTGAAAAATATTTTTCAAAATGGTTTTTCAAAATGATTAGAATATTTTTCTAAAAATATATTTTCAAAATAGTGCTTCAACATAATAATGTTTATATAGAATTCATGCTTGTCTGATTGATTATATGTTATATGTTTTCAAAATTATATCCTTTTAAAAAATTGTTTGACTCACACAATTAGATACAAGCCTCTTAGGACAACATTAAAGTTCCTTAAGGCACTTAGATAGAGTCAAACGGTATGGGGGTACAGGGGGAGTGGTTTTTTTAATTTGTCCTTGAAAAATCACTGTCTTTTAAAATGGTTTTCGAAAACTGTGCTTTAAATACTATGTCTGATAAATTACCTTCATTTCAAAATATGCTTCAAAATTTCAAAATACATTCTAAAATTGTGCTATGTCTTGTTTGATTTTGATAAACCCTAAAGACACAGAGGAAGGTCCACTTCATGATCTACAAGGACTCATAGGATGTGTCAGATTTAGGGGGAGTCTGAGTCAAACTGTAAAATACGGTGATTCGAAAATCTAGGCCAGAAAATTTTTCGGAAGAAGATTTATGGATTTCCGGGACCCAAACTATAAAGAGGATTAAATTGTTTTGAAAATTAAGTTTTAAGGGCTGTGTTGTAAATATGCATTAACTGCTAAGGGTAAAGTTTGGATTCCAAAACAGTTGAGGGGCATCCTTGCGATTTGTCTGAAACTAGGTGGATCAAAATGCAAAATGAACCAACTAATACCCCTTGACCTAAATCCCTTGTGGCCGACTCCTCACACCCGATCCCTTCACTCGTCCCGGTTCCTCCTCTTCCGCCGCAGCCGAGAAGCAGCCGATCACACACCTCTTCTCTTCTCCTTCGCCCTCATGCCCTAGCCGACGCCGCCGACCGCCCACGTGCCGCCCCACTCCGTCGGTGTCGAGCTCGGCAAGTTGCGCCGCTCATTTGGCGTGCCCTAGCTCTCAATCACAGAGCCACAGAGATTATCTGATCTCGGTGCCACACGAATCGGTCGATTGCTTATGATCTATGTCTTCTTCTTCCCTTGGTTGTGCGCGCGTCGCCAAAATTGATCTACACCCGCCTGCTTCCGAGAGACTTCCCGCAGGTATTGAGTTTTGATTGGTGATACCACCTTTGAATTTGTATAAGGATTGATTTTTCTCCTCCCTTGCTGTGATGTTGATTTTAATCCACGGGAATGGGTCTAGGGATTCAGGAGGGGCTGCCGGGAAGAAGAGACTGATTCATTAGCTGATTTTTCCGAATCGAAGCAGGGATTTTTGGGTATCCATTAAGGTGAGTTTGGATTCTTCAACCAGTTCTTAGATTAGATCTGTTTTGGATTGGAGTTGTTTCGGATTTGGGCTATGAACTGAACTATAAAAATATATATATATATAAATAAATCGAATTGCTATTTTGATGAGTTTCCTCTAACCGGATGGAAATTTTAATCCGATGTTTATGTTGAGCTTTTATTGATCTTGGAGGAGTTAGAATTCTGTTTGAGGATTAGGTTGCCAAGAGTTTCTGTTAGATTACATCAGTGCATGATTTCTTTTTCTCTTGTTAGTTGTTCTTGGAGCTTGATATGAGCTAGTTATTTTAAAAACTGATTTGGTGTAGAGGATGGATCTGTGGAGGTAGAGATTAATTTGTAATGGAAGGATTTGTTAATTGATGGAGTTAAACTTCCGATGTTGATCTGTGTTATGGGATTAGGTTAATGGAAATTAAACCTAATAATTTAAGTTTGAGGCATTGGAATGTGGGATAATTAAGACCTACTCATTTATTGTAGTTAAGTAAATGAAACGAGATAATTAGGACGATCCTAATTATTTGAGACAGTTTGTTTAGCTATAAATTTCATATTATGGTAGCTAAATGTTATGCCTTTGATACAGGGCATTGATTGGAGTTAGCATTTCCGATTATCAGCCGGGGGACTCTTTCTGATACGAGCATCTTACGATTGAGGCGGGTACCCTTTGACTTATCTTTATGATATTGTCATCTTGTTATGCATAGACTGTTATAGATAGCAGTAAGATTATACGCTATCCCTGAGTTATTATACCTGTCCTGGATACTTGTTAGCTATCCCTGAGTTATCATGTCTGTTCTAGATACTTATTAGTTATCCCTGAGTTATTATACCTGTCCTGGATACTTGTTAGTTATCCTTGAGTTATCATGTCTGTTCTGGATACTTATTAGTTATCCCTGAGTTATTATACCTGTCCCGGATACTTGTTAGTTATCCCTGAGTTATATTGCCTGACCTGGATACTTGTTAGCTATCCCTGAGTTATATTGCCTATACTGGATACTTGTTAGTTATCCCTGAATTATTATGTCCGTTCTGGATAATTGTTAGTTATCCCTGAGTTATATTGCCTGACCTGGATACTTGTTAGTTATCCCTGAGTCATTATATCTGAACTGGATACTTGTTAGTTATCCCTGAGTTATATTGCCTGACCTGGATACTTGTTAGCTATCCCTGAGTTATATTGCCTATACTGGATACTTGTTAGTTATCCCTGAATTATTATGTCCGTTCTGGATAATTGTTAGTTATCCCTGAGTTATATTGCCTGACCTGGATACTTGTTAGTTATCCCTGAGTCATTATATCTGAACTGGATACTTGTTAGTTATCCCTGAGTTATATTGCCTGACCTGGATACTTGTTAGTTATCCCTGAGTTATTATGCCTGTCCTGGATACTTGTTAGTTATCTTTGAGTTATCATGTCTATACTGGATACTTGTTAGTTATCCCTGAGTTATTATATCTGAACTGGATACTTGTTAGTTATCCCTGAGTTATATTGCCTGACCTGGATACTTGTTAGTTATTCCTGAGTCATTATGTCTATCCTGGATACTTGTTAGTTATCCCTGAGTTATATTGCCTGACCTGGATACTTGTTAGTTATCCCTGAGTCATTATATCTGAACTGGATACTTGTTAGTTATCCCTGAGTTATATTGCCTGACCTGGATACTTGTTAGTTATTCCTGAGTCATTATGTCTATCCTGGATACTTGTTAGTTATCCCTGAGTTATTATGTCTGTTCTGGATACTTGTTAGTTATTCCTGAGTTATTATGTCTGTTCTGGATACTTGTTAGTTATCCCTTAATTATTATGTCCGTTCTGAATACTTGTTAGTTATCCCTGAGTTATTATGCTGTTAGTTCCATACAGTATCAGGTAGTGTCATATCTAGATGTATGCTTAGAGATCGTGATGTATCTCCTGCCTTTGACCTTGAGGGATCTGTAGTTTTCGGCCAGTATACCTTGTAGGTTAACTGTATTTCCTGTTATAGGATTTCAGACTGAGACCTAGTATACTGAGGACTTGGGAGGGAGGTATGTGTATCTATCATACACCATCCTTGCATTGTTGCATGCCGGCGATCAGCGACTCCCTTGTGGTTGAGCCTAATCGTTTTCCGGCACATGATATGCACACACGGCCACTCATGGGTTAGTGGATACCGTAGCGTGTGTGCATTTGCTCTGTATTGCTCCGCTCAACCGCTCATGGGTAGTGGTTTTGGAGCGTGGTAGCAAGCAGGGATCCCTTCTCTTCCCATAGACCAGAGAAGATGAGAGAGATATCTCCCCCATATATATATGGGGCGGAGTGTTCACTCCACCAGCATCCTGTCCACTCGGTCACTCAGGAGCAGTGATAGCAGGGTGCGTACAGTGTCACAGCTCTACCCACTCGGCCGACACAGTATCGCCTGTCTCGGTGACTTGACTGGTGTTAGGGGGTGACCATGACATTGCATCATATGCATACGATGCATTGTGCACTTGATTGTGTTTGCTGCATTTATTTGCTGCACTTGATTGACATGCATATACTGGATACCTGTATACCTTGGTTTATATGTTATACTTGTTCCATAGGGATTTATTTCACCCTCTGCAGGATAGATGGATTCTGGTATGTATCTTTATTCAGTATCTTCAGTATACCCTTTCTTCCTATTGTTCATAAGAGGTTGTATCAGCGTAGACTTCTATTGTTATTATAACATACTATGCATATCTACTGGGTATTCGCTGAGTTTATGGACTCACACCGTTGCCATATATTTTTATTTCAGGTTGAGATACTTGGAGTCGCCAGAAGAGCCCAGCAGCCAGTCCCTACCCATCGCGACATGTTTTGTGTTGTACTTGTAGTGTATTTGTTTTAATTCTTTTAGCGATATGTATATGTCGTATGTGTCGTGAGCCCTAAGGGGTTGTTGTATTTGTTGTTTCGTCATAAGTCGGACCGGTCCGCAGTCAAGTATGATCTACTTAGTTGTCTTGTGTTTTATGTTGTGTTTACTTATTTTGGAGGCCTGAGGCCAAATATAAACTGCGTGGTGTTGTTATAGTTGTTGTGTGTATGTGTAAATTGTCCGCCGGACAGGGGAGGTGCTGTCCGATTTTATATTGGAACAGCGGCTCTTGGGTCTCGGGGCGTGACACAAACTTCTGAAAAGTTTTTTTTATTTGTTTTTGAAATTGTTAAATAATTCTTTTTGATCTGAACCAAATCCTAAAGACTCAAAGGAAGAGTACTTGTGGTCAACAAGCTTCCCAGGACTGGGTCAAGTTTAGGGGGAGGTCAAATTAAGAGAATTATTAAATATTTCAAGGTGATATGTTTTCATGTACGGTATTTTCAAATCATTCTGAAAACATAAGTAATTTCCTACTATCATTTTAATAATTTTTCTCTAAATATTATTTTCAAAATTTTATCTTGTTTTAATCAATGTGAAATAATATTTTTCTTGAGTTTGGAAAATATTATTTTTAAAATATTGTGTTTTAAAAAATAAAGATTTCTCAAAAGTACTTGAAATTTTTAAAAATGTACTTGCACATATTTTCAAAACACTATCATTTTGTGGCTTATCAAAATTCTATTTTTAGTACTTACTTGAATTTGGAGAATTTTCTAGGATACTTAGGAAAATATCCTTGTAGTCAACAAGATTTCTTAGGATTGTGTCAAACTGGAAAAGAAACCAAATCAAGTAAAACATTATGTTTTAAAAATAATAGTTTTCAAAAAGTACTTATTTTTTTTTCAAATTCATAATATTTTTCAAAGTACTTATATTTTTTCAAATTCATAATATTTTTCAAAAGTACTTATATTTTTCAAAGCTCAAATCTTGTTCAAAAGTACTTGCAGTGTTTTCAAAAACTCAATATATCTCAAAAGTACATTTTCTTGAAAAATCTTTTCTAAAATTTTTCTAAGGAATTTTTTTTTTGATCAAACATTTTCTTACAAATACAAAATATTTTTTTAGAATTGCACAATACTCTTCAAAATAGATTTATTCTAAAAATTCAAGTACTTAGTATTACTATGCTTTCAAAAATTTATACTAAGTGTTTGTCAAAAGAACAAAATGTTTCCATTGTTGGTACAAGTATTTTTTGCTTTTTTGATGTATGACAAAGGGGGAGAGATACGCCTTAAGTTAGAAATAAATTTTTTTCTCTCTTACCAAAGGATCAAAATAATCAAAATGTTTTTCAAAAAGTGGGAGAGTGAGTGGAAGTTAGAAGTTTTCCCCAAAAGATCAAAAACTGGGTTTTCAAAACTATTTTCTTTTTCTTATCCCAAGGATAGTAAGTTAGCTCTTTCGACAAATCTAACTTAAGATATTGTCAAACATCAAACAGGGGGAGATTGTTGGTGCAAGTTGCATCAGTGATGTCCTCCTCTAAGTATTTTAATGTTTGACAATATACTTAAGTCAGTGATACATTAAACAAGAGAAGGGAGTTAAGAGAGGAGTAACAAAATGGACCAAAGTCCTAGTAAACCTAGTGTAATGCCCGAAAATTCTCAAAACTAATTTTAGAAATATCCTAGAATTAATTCTGAATTTATGGATATTTTTATAGAATTTTTCCATGGACAAATAAGGCAAAAAGGAATAAAAATAGAATGCGCGGTAAAATGAATTAAGTGGGGTTTGACCCCTAGATCTGTAGCAGAAAGAAAAATAACCTTACCAAGTGGGATGGTATGTTTTCATTCAAATAAAATAGAGGACAGAATAAATAAGGTAATGTTAGTTAAATTTTTCCATAAGTATAAAAGGGAAACTTAAGGGTTTTTATGTTTATTCTTTCCCTCATCTTCTCACTGCTGACTCTCTCTCTCTCTCTCTCCCAATTTTCCTCTCCCTCTCCCGAGTCTCCCTCTCTCCCTCACTCACGGCAAAGCAAGGAGGAGTCCAAGGCTTGTGTGGGGCGGATTCAAGAAGGAGGACGCGCTAGGGGATCGTCTCAAGGAGTAGTTCGTCGTTAAAACCTCTCCGAGACTCCAAGGACCTTCCCTCTCCCTAAACCCTACGCCTAGAGTTGTAAGAACAAGCGCAGGATGTAAGTATCCCTCACCTGCGGTATAAGTAGCTTCGTTCGTATGATTGATTGTCTTTGCTTATCTAATTGCAAGTTTATGCCCATATGTACAGATTAACTTCCTCTACAGACTTTAAGGGCACCACTAGATGGGCTGGACGTGCTTCCCCCTTTAGATTAGGTTTTAGACACACCATCGAGTGCCTAGGAAGTGTCCTTAAATGAAGAGGGGAGTTTTAGGCATGCAAGGTGCTCGAGAAAATGTTAAGAAGCCTCTACAGACTTTAAGGGCACCACTAGATGGGCTGGACGTGCTTCCCCCTTTAGTTTGGGGTTTAGACGCACCGTCGAGTGCCTAGGAAGTGACCTTAAATGAAAAAGGGGAGTTTTTAGGCACGCAAGGTGCTCGAGAAAATGTTAAGAAGCTCTAATATGAGTTTTAGCATGTTATGAAGTTAGCTACCCTTGCTTTATATTTATGGACCCTAGTTCGTCCATTGGGTGGGCTCCTAGATCGCCCCTAGGCTCTAGATTGCCTAGTAGATGCAAGGTTAAAGAAAAGAATATTTATGAAAGTATTTTACTTTTTATGGCATGTGCTTGGACTCTAGTTCGTCCATGGGTGGGCTCCTAGTTGCCCCTAGGCTCCTAGTTTGCCTAGTAGTAGTACCCTAATGGGTTTGGGATTAGCTACCTCGGATCTATTTAGGGATGCACGCATTAGCAGCACATTGCGGGGCCCACAGCAGCATGATTATTATTTTCACTTATTATATGTATAAGTTTCAAAAGTTTAGTAATAGCTTTAAGTGAAACCAGTTTAAAGATCATGCTTAGTTCACTAAATTCTATGAATGTCATGTGAATTTAGTTATAAGAATATGATTTAGTTCATGTGCTTAGTATGATGAGTATGCCATGATATTTGTTTAGATTATATGTTTCAGCAAGAATAAATGACAAGCATGATATGTGTTTTCCTACATGTGTTTTTAAAAGCATGAGTTTCGAAATATGGATTGTTTTGTGAGTAGGATGGTACTTACTAAGCTTTATGCTTATAGTTTCATTTTTCCTTATACTGCAGATAAAGGCAAAGGAAAAATAGAGTAGCGGAAGCGGCAGGGATGATGGTGGAGTGTGTGATGGTGGAAACTTGGAATGAAAGAACCTTGGGAACTTGCATTAAGAGGACATGTTATTAAGAATCTTAAATGAATTAGTTCTTTGTCATGTTTAACATTTTCCGCATCATAAGTACCTTTGTTATGTTATTAGCATTATGCTAGTATGAGTTGATATCGTGCCGTGATGCCATGTCCAGTTTTTACATGTGATATGTTGAGTGATACTTTTCAAATGCATGTTAACTAGTAGTAAAATGCATGGTCTAAGGCTATAGAATCATTTCTGATATTATAGCGCTACTATTGATGCATCTAGGCATCAACAATGCTTAGTTTTAGTAGTAAGTTGATACAAAGTTTATGTTTCTAAATTTATGCTTAGAAGTAGTTGAAGTATGCTTGAATGTCATGAAAACATGTAGAATATGACCTAGAATCATTGTATACCTGTTAGTAGGCTCAAATATGAGTTTGTGGTATTTTTGGTACAAAGTAGGTTGACCTTGGCACGTTTTTGGAATCTGAAACTTCAGATTTCAGAGCTACCAGTCGACTGCGACAGTTACTAGTCGACTGGGAGTAGCAGAAAAATGTCACAGAAAGTTTTGTCGGCTGCACCAGTCGACTGGCAAGATATTAGTCGACTGGTGCCAATTTAAAACAGAATGTGATGTAGAGCTGCTGGTTTGTGCTTTAATCATGCAATGCTGAGGTTGGGGGATCAAATCCTGGCCAAGCTAATAAAATTAAAGTTTTTGTTTTATTTTGGCTGGTTAGTACTTCCAACATGATTATGATTTACCGCAGCAAGCTTGAGTTATGAATTGTTAGTTCAGTACATAGCAAAATAAGAATGATTAAATTCTCCCAGTTGGTTTAGCATCTGGAAAATAATGATCAGTAATCAGTCAGCCGGTAAGTCAGTTAGTAGCGATCCGCCTTAAAGCTTAGTACCAGAAGGTGGGTCGTTACACCTAGGCAATAAGTCCTAGTTTGAAGAATTGGGCACTAAGTCCTGATCATCGATTGAGCACTATGTCCTAGCAAAGGGCTGGACACCGAAGACCTGCTCGGAAGGTGGGTACTAAGTCCTGGTTGAGGACTGGGCAAGAAGACCTGGCCGAGGGTTGAGCATCGAAGACCTGGTTCGAGCATCAGAAGGTGGGTCGTTACACCTAGGCAATAAGTCCTAGTTTGAAGAATTGGGCACTAAGTCCTGATCATCGATTGAGCACTATGTCCTAGCAAAGGGCTGGACACCGAAGACCTGCTCGGAAGGTGGGTACTAAGTCCTGGTTGAGGACTGGGCAAGAAGACCTGGCCGAGGGTTGAGCATCGAAGACCTGGTTCGAGGAATTGGACACGAAGACCTAGCTGAGGGTTGGGCACCGAAGTCCTGGACTTAGGGTTTGGGCACGAGGTCTTGGTCCGAGGGACTGAGCAACATAGCTGAACGATGACTAAGGACAGAAGTAGAGACGGGTCAGGGTTTGGACATCTCGAGATCCAAGAGTATCGGAAGCTAAGCAAAAGTCCACCCGAAGGACTAGGTGGCAAGCGTCTCCTGAATGGAGTAGGTGAAAGGCGCGTTCTCGGGGGTGGGAACTTGCATCGGTTTGACCTAGGGTTTCATGGAAATCTGAAGTCCGTACCAAGTCCTTAAGGCTAATAAAATTAAAGTTTTTGTTTTATTTTGGCTGGTTAGTACTTCCAACATGATTATGATTTACCGCAGCAAGCTTTAGTTATGAATTGTTAGTTCAGTACATAGCAAAATAAGAATGATTAAATTCTCCCAGTTGGTTTAGCATCTGGAAAATAATGATTAGTAATCAGTCAGCCGGTAAGTCAGTTTGTAGTGATCCGCCTTAAAGCTTAGTACCAGAAGGTGGGTCGTTACACCTAGGCAATAAGTCCTGGTTCGAAGAATTGGGCACTAAGTCCTGATCATCGATTGGGCACATTGTCCTGGCAAAGGGCTGGGCACCGAAGACCTGCTTAGAAGGTGGGTACTAAGTCCTGGTTGAGGACTGGGTAAGAAGACCTGGCTGAGGGTTGGGCACCGAAGTCCTGGTTCGAGGAATTGGACACGAAGACCTAGCCGAGGGTTGGGCACTGAAGTCCTGGACTTAGGGTTTGGGCACGAGGTCTTGGTCCGAGGGACTGAGCAATATAGCTGAGCGTTGACTAAGGACAGAAGTAGAGACGGGTCAGGGTTCGGACATCTCGAGATCCGAGAGTATCGGAAGCTAAGCAAAAGTCCACCCGAAGGACTGGGTGGCAACCGTCTCCTGAATGGAGTAGGTGAAAGGCGCGTTCTCGGGGGTGGGAACTTGCATCGGTTTGACCTAGGGTTTCATGGAAATCTGAAGTCCGAACCAAGTCCTTAAGGCTAATATTGTGTGTATATTTGCTTTGTATTTGTGTATCTTGCAGGTACCAAGAACCGGAGACAAAGCAGGCAAGGGGCTGGAAACCAGCCAACCCAGGCGCCCCTATTGATGGGGGCACCCAAATCAAAGAACAAAACTCAGCTTTGGGCTGGAAACATTGAAGCCAGGCGCCCAGTAGGATCCAGGCGCCCAGCCCAAAGAGCAAAAGATGCAGTTTCGTGAAGAAGAAAGAATAGACTTCCATTCAGGCGCCCGGGATGATACGGGCGCCCAAGTTGAAAGCTGTATTTGCTGTTTCGAGTTAAAAATAGAGATAAGCTTTCATTCAGGTGCCCAGGAGGTCCTGGGTGCCCTGGTCAGAGGTTTTATCAGCCGTGACGAGTTCGGCGCGGGGATAAAGTTTGACCAAGTCTATAGGGGTGCCCCCATCGTCACAGGTGCCCGTATGAAGCCTATAAATGGGGCTTTGACCCCTCTGCTTCAGACACAACTTTTCGGAATGATTCTGAGCATTCTGACTAACGACAAAGTGCTAAAGATGAGGCTCTACGACCGGGAGGCTTCAGGAGGATGTGCACGACACTTCGGAAGTCCAGATCGGCCGAGCTTCAAACCTTGTTCTGTTCGGTTTGCCTTTTATTATTCTGCATTCAATTTTCTATATGTATGCTTGTAATTATCAACTGTAAGACGGGATTACTCCGCCTCCAGAAATTCCAAAAAGGAGACCAATAGTGGACTCATGCCGTGTACATAGGCCTTGGACGTATTGACCCAGGGGGGTCGGGAACCAAGTAAATAAATCCCGCATGTCTGCTGTGTTCTTTTAGTTTTATGTTTTACTTTTCTGCTGCACTAATGCTCTAAGTCTAGAACAATCGAAAGCTTTCCGCGAGAAGATTTTCACGATCGATATTCACCCCCCCCTTTTATCGACGGCACCGATCCTACACATGAAGACATCTACGGGAGTCATATTGGGGGATGATCTCTATCTCGGAAGATTGTCCTAGCCGGGTACTTTGGGCCTACTCTCCAAGCCCACACTCTTAAGTTTGTAGCCGGGTGTGAAGCTTGTCAGAGACATCAGCATGTGACTCATCGACCGACCGAGCCCTTGAAGGTTTCTATGGTGTCTTGTTCCTTTGATAAGTGAGGAATGGACATTGTAGGCCCCTTCCCAATCAAGCCACAGTAGAAGAAGATCTTGTTGGGTCTCGTCGACTATTTTTCCAAAAGGGTAGAAGCGGAGCCCCTGGCGCACATCACGGAGGTCGCGGTTATGAAAGTCCTATGGAGGGATATTGTCTGCAAATATGACATCCTCACAAGCTGGTGTCAGACAATGGAAGACAATTTTTGGGACACAAGCTGAAAGAATGGTTTGAGGGGTTGGGCATTTGTTAGGCCTTCACCTCGGTAGCCTACCCGCAGGGCAATGGACAAGCCGAGGTCATCAATCGTGAAAACCTCTGAGGATTCAAGATAAAGCTAGATCACGTCGGAGGCAGCTGGGTTGATGAACTCTCCAGGATCCTGTGGTCCTACCGTACCACCCCGCGAGAAGAAACAGGCCGAGCCCTTCCCAGCTGGTGTATGGGGTTGAGGTCGTCATCCCGGTGAAGATAGGCGAAGAGTCCGCCCGACGACAACACTATAACAAGGAGGACAACGATCAAGAGTGGCTAATTGACCTAGACCTCATCTCAGAGGTGCGGGATAGAGCCACGGCTCGGTTGGAAGCATATCGACGAACAATGCAGCAAGCCTATAATCGTCGGGTGATCGCCCACAACTTTGAGGTTGGTGACAAGGTCTTGAAGAGGATCAAACCAGTCGGCGACCCAGGGAAGCTGGAGCCGCAGAGGGACGGAGCATATGTTATTACCAAAAAGCTCACAGGGGGTAGCTACTATCTAGAAGATAACATAGGCAAGGGGCTGGAAAGGCCAAGGCACGCCAACCATCTCCGCCCCTATCGCATTCGGTGAGGTGTTGAGTTGTTTGCTTACCTACTGTATTCTTTGTTTGCATTGCCTTACAGTTAAATAAATAAAAAGAATAAATGAATATTCCTCGAAAAGCACTGAATCCTTACCCGTGCAAAACCCTACTACCTCCGCGGTGAGTAGGGTTGGCCTCTGTGCTGCACATGCCCGGCCAAGAACTTCAAAACCCTACTACCTCCGCGGTGAGTAGGCATGACCTCGGTGCTGCACATGCCCAGCCAAGAGCTGCAAAACTATACTATCTCCGCGGTGTGTAGGCTTGGCCTCCGTGCTGCACATGCCCGGCCAAGAGCTGCAAAACCCTACTACCTCCACGGTGAGTAGGCTTGGCCTCGGCGCTACACATGCTCGGCCAAGAGTTGCAAAACCCCACTACCTCCGCGGTGAGTAGGCTTGGACTCCGTGCTGAACATGCCCAGCCAAGAGCTGCAAAACTCTACTATCTCCGCGGTGAGTAAGCTGGCCTCGGTGCTGCATATGCTCGGCCAAGAGCTACAAAACCCTACTACCTCCGCGGTGAGTAGGCTTAGCCTCGGTGCTGCACATGCCCGGCCAAGAGCTGCAAAACCCTGCTATCTACGCAGTGAGTAGGATTGGCCTCGATGCTGCACATGCCTGGCCAAGAGCTGCAAAACCCTGCTACCACCGCGGTGAGTAGGCTTGGCCTCGGTCTGCACATGCCCGGCCAAGAACTGTAAAACCATACTACCTCCGTAATGCGTAGGCTTGGCCTCGGTGCTGCACATGGCCGGCCAATAGCTGCAAAACCCTGCTACCTCCGCGGTGAGTAGGCTTGGTCTCGATGCTGTAAATGCCCAGCCAAGAGCTGCAAAACCCTACTACCCGCGCGGTGAGTAGGCATAGCCTCGGTGCTGCACATGCCTGGCCAAGTGCTGCAAAACCCTACTAGCTCCGCTGTGAGTACGATTGGCCTCGGTGCTGCATATGCCCAGGCAAGAGCTGCAAAACCCTACTACCTCCACGGTGAGTAGGCTTGGCCTTGTAGGATATGTATACTGAAAGACATGATTTCTTTATATGAACATCTTATTTTGAAAAGAGAATCACAACTGCACTAGGTGCCTGTTTATATTAGTACATACACGAAGTCCAATTACATTGCATTGTAGATAACATGGTGTCTGGTGTCACACAGAAGATCATATTATCAGTCCCTTGCTTAGTATAAATAAGAGGCCCACAACCGAGATGGAATTAGACAACGCATCGGGATAGTTGTAGTGTAATTAGGTGTGGTTGGTCTTGACTATATAATTACACTAGTGTGCTATGAGTACATTGAGCAGGACCGAACTCCGAGGTTATCCAATTTATACTGACTCAATAATTCGATACGACCTCAGTTTATATTATGGAGTACAATCCCATAATCCTGAAATAATATCGGGCGTATATTATTAATTATTATTTTTTTGATTTAGCAATGGGCGAGATCTATTCTGTTAGATCGATAGGCCCGATAAGTTGGGAAATAATATTAATAATATGATGTGCCGATGATTATTGACGGAATCCGTGTCCTGGTGAGTTAGGTTGATGATGCCCCCTTGATGAGCTCAAAAGGTTCATCGTGCTAAACCCTGCAGGTGGATTTGATCCGGCACGATGATAAGGTTGAGTGGTACTAGTCAAGGACCCAGAAGTTAATTAATATAAATTGTCAGTAATTTAATTAATTAACAGACATTCGAGATCTTAAACACGGGGGGATGGACGACTCGTAATAAGTGGAGCCCATATGTAAATATGAGGGTTGGTGAGGTAACTCAATGGGGTCTTTTAGTGGAATGGATTCTCATTAATAGACAGGGTCCATTAGCAGGCCAAGATCCAACTCCTCCTCATGATCCCTATCGTAGCCTTATATATATTCCCATGTAGCATGGAACCAAGTTAATAATTTTTCTTTTAGAAAAATTAATCCTAGATAACATATGATAACCCTAACTCTCCTCTCTCTCTTCTTTTTCTTTCTCGGTTCTTTCTCAGTGTGTGATGCTGAATAGCAGAGGTGGCCGGTGAGTTCTCCACGCATGGGTGCAGCACCGATGATGGTGAGAAGGTGGAACATGGCTTCTCTACCCCATTGCTTTCTCCTTGCAAAGGCGGTGAGAAGGTGTTACATGGCTTCTTCTCCACCGTTTTCTCCAGCCATGGCAGCAAGTTGCCACATGGCAACTTGCATGGGCGGAGAAGCAGGCTTCAACATGCATGGGCGGTGATGCAGGCTTCTGTGGAGATGCCAGGTGGAGCAAGCAACAACCACCATACGTGATCAAGCTTCAACCTTTTTCGCCGCCATCGCAGCTTCTTGTGTGAGGAGGCTTCGGTGGAAGAGCCAAGTTGCATGAGCGACTTGGCTAGCGGCAGGCTTGAGTGGAGATGCCAAGTTGCGTGAGCAACATGGCCGGCAGCCGATATCTATGGAGAAGAACCATTCATTCGATTTTCTCAAAGGTAGAAAAGTTACGCGTGTAACTTTTCTCAAGGAAAGAAAATTGCATGAGCTTGAGATGGAGCAGCGATTTTTCTCAAGGGAGAAAAGTTGCTTATGTAATTTTTCTCATGGGAAGAAAAATCTGCCAAGTAAGGTTTGTGTTTGGATTATTTTCTCCTAGCAAGGCTGGCGGCGTCCCTTTGGCAATGGATTGGTTGGCGCATGGAGAAGGGATCAACTTGGTGACCACGGGTCTTGGTAGATCGTCGCCCACACGACGTCCAAGAGGGGAGGGTCATACGGTAGAAGATCGTAAGGTAACGGAAGGTATATTCTTCCATGGCTCCTTTCGTTCTTATTTGTGCCTTATTCATTTGCCTTGTCATTTTATGCTAGTTAATTTATTATTTTGATATTGTATCATGGTGAATAATTCATTAACTGGACCCTGACCATAAACACAAAAGCCGGTGATCAACTCGTCGCCTTTTCCGTGGTCGAACGGTCGAGCAAATTACAAGGCCGATTTTGGTAATTGGCCAAGTTGTAATTTGGATTGTTCTATACGACGCGAGACAATTGATGGGAGACGGGTCTCCATTTGGATTAATTTTTTAATCCGTAGACGTGGAGAGGTCTCTCGGATCGACCAGGTATTCGCTAAGGAAACCGCTAAGCCATACCCAACAATTGGTATCAGAGCAGAGGTTTCCATCTTTGTGTATGTAGGATTGGTTAATTTTTTGCATTTATCATACTTGTTATTTTGCTGGATGATGCGTGGATGTGCGTAGGCTAATTTTGTGTTGCAGGCACGAGATACCAACTTCATGGCCAAATATGTGTTGTGTGATTGATTTGCAAATTATTGTAATTAATTATTTCTCGGGGTTGACGAGGCTAGGTATTTAATTTTTGTAATTAAATATGGCACATGTTTAGCCGAGTTTTTTATTTACAGTTGATCTAGATTTCATGTACACTCCTTCGTGGAGTATAAGATCAATAATGTAAATAATTAGCTTTTCATTTCGGCTCAGAGATCCCTCAAGGTAGCATGCTCAGAAGGAAAGGAGGAGCGGGCGAAGTGATGACACGACTGGTGGCACATTACAGACCAAGGGGCCATGAAAGTTGAAAAATCTAGGATTTTCATTATTTTACTTCATGTTATTGGTTATGTGCTTGGTTGTGTGGTAGTGCTAGAAAATTCCTCGAGATAAATTACTAAGTGGGATAGGGACCCTAAGGGTCCCACGACTTCCATTACAATTCGATAAGTAATGCGAACAAGTCTACGCGTCGGCTCTGAGTGCCTTCCTCCCCATCGGATGGACTTGTTCTACGGATCACTGGGTCAAAAAAGACTATAGGAAATTATTGAAGAGCATGTGTACTTTCCCATCGAAAGGTGCATAATCAAAAATAATTTTCTTAGTGTCGTGTAATGGTGTACACTTGGATGCGAGTAATAGTATCCTCCCCATCGGAGTCACTGCTATTATTTTGGAGAGCCGAAGGAAACCAACTGTTGATCTTGTCAAAAAGTTAGGTTGACAAGATAGTAAGATCGATGGGTAAAACCTCCTCTTACGAATGTAGGGATTCGTATATGTCCACACTATCGTGGCATGCGAATTTCTCGGTGTATAGGGGTGTTGGTTGATTTCAAAAATTAATTGTTCTGAGGAATCAATTTATTTTCGATTTCTAAAGTAGTGTATGTTGTGATTCTTAGGATTTTCAAAATAGTCTTTAACCCACTAGCTACAATACTTAAGGAAAATAGACTTACTAGCCCTAACTATATAGACTGAAAAATAAGCCTAGACATTGTCCTTTCCGCAGAGGAGTACAAATAGGTACTCTTCGAGGAACATTGTGAAGATGATGACCCACCTCAATGAGATTGAGGTTCTGGGAGGAGAAATCGACGGTGAAACCCAGGTCAATATTACACTCCAATCTCTGCCTAGGAGTTTTGAGCAGTTCTGGCTCAACTATAGCATGAATAAAGCATGAGTATACGTTGAGGGAACTACTGGGAGAACTCCAGGCGGCAGAGGGGTTGTTTCGTCAAAGTTCGCAGGCCTTAGTAACTCAAAGGGTTTCTACTTCTGTGCCGAAAGGTAGGATGAAGAAGAAACATGGAGGGTTTAAAAGGGCAGCAACATCGTAAGGACCTCAGACTGGCGTGATGAGGCCGAAAAGCAAGTGCTTCATGCGTAAGCAAATTGGACAATAGAAGGCGAACTGCCTCCGTTGTCAATAGAAAGGTATACCTTTTCTTTTGTCGTTGTAACATATTTAGCGGTGTTATCTGTTGGATCGAGAAAACACGATAGAGGGGGGGGGTGAATATCGTGAAAGCATTTCGGATTAGAAAAGAGAATGCGCAACGGAAATTTAACTCAAAACACACGGAACACAAGTATTTTTACATGGTTCGGAGTCGCGGTCGGCTCCTACTCCAAGGCCCATGGTCCTTAACTGTTTACTGCGGGCAATTCTATAATGGCGCAAAGATTGTTAAAATGGTAGTGCAATAAAGAAAATTTTACTCTTCGTTACCAACGGTCGGTGTGGAACGTACTTCGGAGCCGAGGGTCATCGTCGGCACTAGAATCTTGAGATCGGAGGTTTCCGGAGCAGAGCGCTTGAACGAAGAGCGTAGAGACGTAGAAAAATTGATGTTTTGAAGCCTTGGGGTCGAGCCCCTTTTATAGAACTCCTGGGGGCACCCTGGACGCTGGGGGCGCCTGACACGTTCCTTCGGATCCAAGAAACCTCATCCGAAGCTCAGTCAGCGCTTATCCCTCCAGAATCGGCCTCGGAGCTAACGGGAGTGCCCGGGACACTGGGGGCGCCCTCAGTTGACTTGGTCTACTAGGCTTCACGGCTGAGTTTGCTTCGATTATAACTTGGCTTGGACCCAGGGTACCCGGGACATACAGGGCGCACGGAACCATGAGGGCGCACGGGTCCTTCAGGGCGCCTGGCCCAGTATGCTTTCGAAGCGATTCTTGCTCAACTGCTCGTTTGGCTTTGACCTTGGGCGCCCGAGACCTCCCGGGCGCCTAGCCCAGCTACTGCCCCTCTCCTTTGAGGTGTTCTGAGCTGTAGAAACTCATTCCTTTGGTCCCTGCATCCAAGGTTAGTTCCACAACAAACAAGGCAAGAATGTTAGTTAGTTTTTCACAGCCGTAGCTGTTTGGTTCTGACTTCGGGTCTCCCAAATGAAACCCTAGGTCGAACCGACGCCTACTGTTCCCTCGACGAAGAACGCGTCCTCACCTACTCCTCTCAGGAGAATTTACCTTTTGACAACCGGCTCCTCCGGTTGGACTTTTGCCCAGCAGTCCTTCGCCAGGTCTTCGGTACCAAGTATTCCTTCGCTAGGTGCCTAGCAGCCCTTCGCCAGGCCTTAGATTCCCAGCAGCCCTTCGCCAGGTGCCTAGCAGTCCTTCGTCAGGTCTTAAACTCCTTGCAGCCCTTCGCTAGGTGCTTAGCAGTCCTTCGTCAGGTCTTCAACTCCTAGCAGCCCTTCGCTAGGTGCTTAGCAGTCCTTCGCCAGGTCTTCAACGCCTAGCAGCCCTTCGCTAGGACTTCTTTCTGCACACTTGAGTAACTTCGTTAGATCACAAATAGTACTTAACATTGAATCCTTTGCCAATATCAAAACAAGGTTCGATATGGTGCTTCCTGCACCAACAATCTCCCCCTTTTTGATTTATGGCAACACAATTCAAAGTTAAGTAAAAATTATAACAGATTAAGTAATAAGGTTAAGACCAATTAACTATAGCAATTTTGAACAGTATAAAGTCTAAGACCAATGTAATTTTGAACAGAAAAAAATAAATTTTTTTCTCATACTCCCCCTGAATAATTGTGTTATAAAACACATAAAACACTTAACTTTGACCTTTCCTCCACCTTTGACATATATCAAAAATATTCATGGGTGAACAAGATATCTAATAGGGATTTTTTAGTTTTTCTAAAATAACTTTAAGTAATGGATTTCACAATTTCCCAAAAACATAGTTGTCAAGAAAAACTTTAAGTAATGGATTTCATAATTTTTCAAAAATGATGTTCAACGTAATGGATGTTCTGAAAATGCATGAAGCTCCCCCTTAATGTGACAACTCTTCTCCTTATATTTTAGAATATTTAAAAAAACATGCAAAAGCTTACAACATAATTTTCAAGAAAAACTTAACAGTATCTTACTTAGGCATTTTGAAAACAAATTTCCTTTAAAAAATTTCAACATTTGCACACGTAGAAAAATTTCCTTGGAACATATTATGTGCATTTAAAATTATTTTAAAAAAAATCTTTAAATGGACAAGTTTTTGCCAAAACAAAGATTTGTTTACTAAAAAAACTTTACTTAGAAACATTTGCCAAAAATTTTCAAAGGTTTTTCTCAGACAATCTTTATTTACTAAGGAAAATTTTACTTAGGAATAAAACTATTTTCATAATAAATGCACTTAGAGAATTTTGAAGTTCTTTAGAAATTTTGAAAGTACTTTGAAAAATGCTTAGACCAATTTTAAAGCACTTAGAAATACTTAGCTTTTTGTGAAAACGAGAAAAAAATTTCTCTCTCTTTTCTATTTGTCTCTCCCTTAGCCATATATCAATAAGGAGCTTTTGAAAGAAGATTTCAAAAAAAAAATGTGTGTATCAGAGCTTATGAGTTTTGAAAATAATAATACTTAGTATAATTCTGAAAGTATAGCAAGCAGCTTAAATTGTACCAACGAAAAACTCCACTTTGAAAAGTATTGTGAATTTAAAAAAATATTTTGTATTTGTAGGCAAGTCTTTAGAAAATTCACGCATTTAGAACATTATTGCCTTAGAAAAACTTTCATTTAGAAAAGATTTTTCGAAAGATTGCTCTCATAAAAATATTTTTATTTAACAAATAGTACATTTGGAAGAATACAAAAAAATGTTATGCAAAAGAAAATTTGAAACACATTTTCACTTTGAAAAAGATTGAAAAAATTGTTCTTTGAAACATGTTTAGTATTGCACTTTAAAAATAATATTCGTACTTTGTAAACATTAGTCTTTTGAAAAAGTATTAGTACTTTTGAACAATGTTATTTTGAAAACATAATACTCTACTTGACTTGGTTTCTTTTCCAGTCTGACACAATCCTAGGAAACCTTGTTAACTACAAGGACATTTCCTTAAGTGTCCTGGAAATTTTCCAAACTCAAGTAAATATAATTTCAAAGAGTATTTCAAAACAATTTTGTAAGCCACAAAAGTTTTGAAAAATAGTATTTTGAAAGATAAATTACTTATACTTTCAATAGGATTTTGAAAATATAGTGCATGAAAACATATTATTTTAAAATGTTTAATAACTCTTTTAATATGACCTCCTCCTAAACTTGACCCAGTCCTAGGAAGCTTGTTGACCACAAGTCCTCTTCCTCTGAGTCCTTAGGATTTGGTTCAGATCAAAAGAATTATCTAATAAAAGTAATTTTTAGAAATTTTTTTTGAAAAATAATATTCAGATAGTTTTCTTTTTGAATTAGACTCCCCCTAAGTTTGACACATTCTAGGAGACCTTATTGACCATGAAGAAGATCTCCTTTGTGTCTTTAGGGTTTATCAATATTAAAAGAACACTTTTGAACAACCTTTTGAGTATGATAATTTTCAAGGAGATAAATTTTTGAAAACTCAATTTTGGAATAATAACACAGTTTTCGAAAAAAAATATTTTGAAATGATAATAATTCTTCAAAGATATAGTAATATACCAAGGTTTTTGAACCAATTTTTGGAAACCATATTTTGAAATGTTAATAAGTTTTAGAGCATAAGGTTTTTGAAAAATCTGAATTTTTAAAAAAAAAAAAACTCCCCCTGTATCTGACACTGTCTGACTTTATCTAGGTACCTTAAGGAACTTCAGTGTTGACTAGGTTTGACAATGTTGACTATGTTTGACCAATCAATGACTAAATCAAAATAAGCCCTGGACTCTATTTATTGTGATATTTGACATGAAATTAAAAAAATGTTAGAATTGAAAAAGTAGGGTACAATACAATAAATTGACAAAACAAAATAGAGATAAGTTTGAATAACTTTTGCAAACCTTTTTATTTAAAAGGATAGTGAATTATGCTTTTAGGTCCTAGATATCTCACCCAGTTCTACGTGATCAACCATGTTAACCTTATGGGGTTTGTGAGATAAATATTTTAATTTTGAGAAAAATGGTTAATTTTATTGATTTTGAAAAATGTGTTAAATCTATGATTTAATTGAAGTTTGTGTTAGATTCAAATCTAACAATAGTAAAGTGAATTTGATTTTCAATAATTGGCTTCCAAGTCATGGCGAGGCACTAGGCCTTCTTTGGCCGTAGCCTTATTGGATCATCAACCCTTTCCTTGACAAAGTCTTTTATAGAAAATTCATCTTCAAGTTACTTCTTGAAAGATTTTGGTCTAACTAGTTTGGATCTTGGATCGGTAGCTTCGGCTAGTTCCACCATGAAGGTTTCCCTAACGTACTATCATCTCACCTCCACCAAATACTATGTTATTCAAATTTCAATTAAATCATTTTAGTTCTTAAACTAACCAATCCTAATTCTAAGCAAAAAAAACGTAAGCAAGAAAAGTAATCATCTAAGTCACGTCATAATCGTAATAATATTCTGGATTTTCAAAATCAGTAATATTGTGAATTAAATTTTGATATGAATTAAAGTTACCCATCTTCCTTTTGCTTGATTAATTTTTCGGCATTTTGTAGTGGTCGCGAGCCATTCGAACCTGCTTCCGATGATCCCCTTCTTCGTCGTCAGATTCTGAGTTTGAGTCGGACTCAGGTACTGGTTGAGGCCTCTTTTGTAGTTTTCTTGGAGTTTTCCCTGCAATAGAATTTACACCTTCCTCGACCATTACAGTATCTATTTGATTATTTAATTCTAATTTTGAAAAGAATTTAAAATCGATTACCATCTCAGTCACTTCGTCGTCTGATTCTGGTTCGATTTCGACTTTGGATTCGGGTTCAGACTCTGACTTGGCTGTCTGTGCTTGGACCAAGAGTGTAAGATAACTTACCTGATCTTCTTCTTCATCAGAGATCTCTTGATGAAGGTTGATCAATTTTTCCCAAATCTCTCTAGCACATCTGAATGGACCTACTAGTTCGAGTTGCTCCTTGGTTAGGCCACATTGTAGGATTGCTGTTGCCCTTGCATCAGTCTCGATTTGTTTGAGGGTTTGTTCATCCAGTTTGTCCCACTCGATTGATAACTCATCTTCTACGGGAAAAGAGAATCCCGTTTGGATGATCGTCCATAGATCTAGATGGGCCTTTAGGTGGGATTTCATTAGACCCTTCCAGGTTCTGAAGTTCTTGTCAGAGAATAGAGGCGGACAAACTCTGTTCCATTCTTGATTGGCCATTAAGGATAAATCTTGCACACAAAAAGAAAAATTAGAAATGTACATGTTGGGACCGGGTGCATGTTGACAAGGATACGGGTTCGTAAAATTTTAAATTTTTTACGTGCAGCGGAAGAATTAACATAAAATAATTTCTTAAATTATTTTAACCACGTATCTTGCATGCAACCTTATGATGTGTGGACATGATCATAAATTAAAACTTTACGGAAAAGTAAACTAATTTACTTAGTACCTCGCGTAACTCGAAGTAAGGGACGAGATCCAACCGTAGCGTCCCTTGGAAGCTCCGCCTCTATTAGCGTCCACGCCGAGTTCTCTTCGGGATGACTTCGCAAAGTCACGAGTTTTGTGCCGACGAGAACTACTAGATTCTCTAAAGGCACAACTAGAAGATCAAGAGAAAAGATAGGAAACTAACCACCAAGAGTCGGAATCTAAATTCCGGGAAGGAAGGAGATGTGATCCGCTTCTTCTTCTTCTTCTTCGGCTCCTTCTTGGTGATGGTTGCTTGCGCCGGCCCTAGGAGGAAGAGACGCCGGCCCTAGGTGGAGGAACTTGGGCGCCGGCCCTAGGAGGAGGGGATGTGGGCGCCGACCCTAAGGGGAAGGGAGAAGAGAATAAAAGAGAGAGAGAGAGGGAGCTACTAATCTCTTGATAACTCAATTGGGAATTAAAGGCTTGCCTTTGATTCCTTTATATAGTAGCATCTCCCTTGCCAAGTCTCCCTCTTAACGGAATTTTAATAAGAAATTTATCCTATAAATTTTCTTATGAATTATTCCGTTTAAACCAAGTTTTATTATAACTAACTTTATAATAAAACAAATTCATCTCTCCTTTTATTATGGAATAAATTTTACAAGAAATTTATAAACTTTCTTATTATGGAAAAATCAATTCATAATTGATTTTATAAAATTAAAATAAACCATTCCATGGATCATTTTAATTTCCATAAAAGAATAAATTTCTATAAATTTATTTATATAAATTTCTCTACACAAATTTATTTATCCATAATTTATAAAACAAATCGCGCTAGATTTATTTTATTAATTAAACCAAATAAATTGGTTTCTTCCCCTTGTTGTGGCCGGCCAAACCAAAGGGGGTTAGCACCCTCTTTGGCCGGCCAAACCAAACCGAACCGATCGCGAATTAAACTCATTTAATTCGCCCAATAAGCCTTCAAAAGACTTAGCCATTTTAAGTTTCCGTTGCACCTCTGATTAACTCAGATTCGACTTATTTCTCTTGATTGGAAAATCTAATTTTCAACTCGTTTTAAATCCCTCGGATTACTCGTAGTGCGTGTGACTAAATAGGCTTTCGATTTATGTTGGCCGTCTATAATCAACCAATTATAGAACGATCATGAGTGGCACCTAGTAGTACATCATGACTCCCAATTAATCGAAAGATCAACGGTTTGACCTCAGAAGTAATTCTGAAACCCTTCAGCAGCTCTAATGAATCGTGGCCCATTCCCTTCACCATCTTATACCCACTTGGTTCAGGACATGGTCTGTGTGTGTCAGTCCCCACTAGGCTGACTACGTCACACCTAGCCCAAGTAGTGTCTTTCTCGTCCTTTGGATTTCTAATTACTCTCATGTATTTAAGAGACTCATACTCTAAACATGACATGCTCTGGCCAGAGGCTTTGAGTAACAATCCGACGATAGGCCTGGGTATACTTCTCCTCGCAAGGAGTGGCGAATCCTTTGTAGGCTGTTCAAACATCTTTGGGCACTTCGGCTTATACCCAATCATCCTGGGTCCACAACTCCTTGGAGATGCTTGCTTAAGATGTTAAAGTATAAGTCTCCATGACCAAGATGACTTGAATACCGCAAGTCAAAGGAACATCGCACTTAAGCTGCAGTAAGAACTTCACTGACATATCTATATAGATTACCATATGAAGTTTTACAGCTAGTCACTCCAATGAACTAGTTCCCTTAACTAGCATCCATGTTTATCTCCGGACATCCCAATGTCACCTGCCAGTGAGAATCAGCTGATTAGAGAATAACCCATGCTAGTCTCAACAGAATTGATAGTGTCCGTTTTTATCAATTCATCGACTAGGGATATTTTCAATACTTCACAATTGCACATGTAGAGATAATCACTAGTTGTGATCTCATCACAAATTCTCTTATGCTGTGAATTGTATTGCGGACATTCAGTAGATGAGTTTAAGATCCCAATCAAATACACAAACATGTATACTCAAATAGTGAATTTTCATTTATTAAAATAAATGTTTACAATCATAAGGCGATTGCCTTAGGACACTTCTCTCATATCACTAACAAACTCCCACTTGGCCTAATGCCAATCGCTACGGTATCCAATACCACAAGCTCTAACATGACCCTCATACTTGCTCTGAGGCAAGGCCTTAGTTAAAAGATCCGCTAAATTCCTTTCAGTGGGAATTTTCTCAATTTGTATATCATTCCTGCTTATAATCTCTCTGATCAGGTGATAGCGGCGAAGCACGTGTTTGGATCGCTGATGAGACCTTGGTTCCTTTGCTTGTGCAATAGCTCCATTGTTGTCGCAGTAAACCGGCACTGCTTCATCAATGTTTGGAACCACGCCAAGTTCGGAGACGAACTTCTTGATCCAGACTGCTTCCTTTGCTGCTTCCGAAGCTGCGATATATTCCGCTTCCGTGGTGGAATCTGCTACGGTGTCTTGTTTGGAACTTTTCCAACTTACTGCGCCTCCATTCAAAGTAAATACGTATCCAGACTGTGATTTGGAGTCATCCTTATCTGTCTGGAAACTGGCATCTGTATACCCACGTATTACCATATCTCCTTCTCCATATATTAGGAACACATCCTTAGTTCTTCTTAAGTACTTAAGGATTGTCTTGACAGCCGCCCAATGATCCATTCCTGGATCCGACTGGTATCTGCTTGTGACGCTCAAAGCATACGATACATCGGGCCTAGTACATAACATAACATACATGATAGATCCTATCGCGGATGCATAAGGAATCTTATTCATACAAATCCTCTCGTCTTCTGTGCGCGGACACATAGACTTTGAAAGGTTGTTCCCATGCCTGATGGGAAGATAACCTTTCTTGGATTCCGACATGCTAAACCTTTTTAGCACTCGGTCTATATATGTAGACTGTGAAAGACCAAGCAACCGTTTTGATCTATCTCTATAGATTCTAATCCCAAGGATATAGGTTGCTTCTCCCAGGTCTTTCATGGAGAAAGTTTTGGACAACCAAATTTTAACTGTCTGTAAAACTGATATATCGTTTCCTATAAGTAAGATGTCATCGACATATAATACTAGGAATACGACTGCACTCCCACTAAACTTCTTGTACATACAAGGTTCGTCAGGATTTTGTGAGAAATCAAACTCTTTGATTGTCTCATCAAAATGGATGTTCCAGCTCCTTGATGCTTGCTTCAGTCCATATATGGATCGTCGAAGCTTGCATACTTCGGTTTTATCAACCGATGTGAAACCTTCAGGTTGTATCATATATACATCCTCAAGCAGGTTTCCATTAAGGAAAGCTGTTTTCACATCCATTTGCCATATCTCATAATCATAATGAGCTGCTATGGCTAGGAGTATCCGAATGGATTTAAGCATAGCTACTGGCGAGTAGGTTTCGTCATAATCAATTCCTTGTTTTTGACGATATCCTTTTGCCACTAATCTAGCCTTAAAGGTAACAACATTACCTTCCATGTCGGTTTTCTTCTTGAAAACCCACTTGCACCCTATGGGTTTAATCCCTTCAGGTGGGTTAACCAAGTCCCATACTTGATTTTCGTACATGGAATCCATTTCCGACTTCATGGCTTCAAGCCATTTGTCCCTTTCTGAACTTTTCAGAACATCTTCATAACTGATAGGTTCATCGTCGTTCGATTCACTTATGAGAAATCCGTATCTCTCTGGAATATTGCGTGTCCTATCAGATTTACGAAGAGGTGGTGTTGTTTTAGGTTCAACTGATAGCTCATCATTATGAGTTATTGGTTGTGGGTCTAGACTAGGTGTCTCTGTAATGTCTATTAGAGTTTCTTGCACTTCATCAAGTTCAATGCCACTCCCACTGTTTTCTTGTAAAAGAAATTCTTTTTCCAGAAATACAGCATGCCTTGAAACAAACACCTTTTGTTCCAAGGGATGATAGAATTGGTAACTCTTCGTTTCCTTAGGGTATCTAATAAATAGACATTTATCAGACATAGCATCCAATTTGTCTGATACAGTCCGCTTCACATAAGCAGGACAACCCCATATCTTAAGGTGAGTTAAGTGAGGTTTCTTACTATTCCATGTCTCATATGGAGTAGTAGAGACTACCTTGGTCGGGACTCTGTTTAGCAAGTAAACAGCTGTCTTAAGTGCATAGCCCCAAAAGGATTTTGGAAGAGTTGCATGATTCATCATTGACCTAACCATGTCCATCAAGGTTCAGTTGCACTTCTCAGATACACCATTATGTTGTGGTGTATACGGCGGAGTCCATTGGGACAATATCCCATTGTCCCTAAGATAATCTTGAAACTCTTGACTTAAGTATTCACCACCCCGATTGGATCGGAGTATCTTAATATTTTTGCCAAGCTGTTTCTCTACTTCATTTCTGAACTCTTTGAATTTCTCAAACGCTTCAGATTTGTGTTTCATCAAGAACACATACCCGAATCGTGAGTGATCATCGATAAAGGTGATGAAGTAGCTATAGCCTCCTTGTGCAAGAGTTGACATTGGTCCACATACATCAGTATGTATAAGACCAAGCAATTCTCCCACTGGATTACCTTTTCTGGAAAAGGGTAATTTGGTCATCTTGCCTTTTAAGCATGATTCGCATGTATCAAATGAACCGGGTTCAAATGATCCCAGAATTCCACATCAGTGTAATTCGGTCATGTGTTTCTTACTTACATGGCCAAGACGGCAATGCCAAGTGTAGGAGTCTATTCGATTATCTATTCGAGCACGTTTGTTGCTAACTTCGATATTGAAAATGTCACTGGATAAATCTAACGTGTAGATGCCATTGCACAAAGTTCCATTCCCATAAAGAACGCCATTTAAAGTTATGTAACAACAATTGTTACTAAAAGTTAAATGATAACCTTTTTCATTCAAACATGAAATAGATACAATGTTCTTTATTAATAAAGGAACAAAATAATAATTATCCAATTCTAAGACACGTCCAGTGAAGAGATTTAGCAAATATGTTCCGATGGCAACAGCAGCAATCTTTGCTCCATTTCCAACTCGCAAATTCGCTTCTCCTTTGACGAGTCTTCTTCTATTCCTTAGCCCTTGTATGTCATTACATATATGTGAGCTACACCCAGTATCAAGTACCCAGGTATTTGAGGAAATAGAGTAACATTCAATAACGAAGATACCTGAAGAGGATGGGGCATCGGATGCCTTATTCTTCAAGGACTCAAGATAAACCTTGCAGTTTCTTCGCCAGTGACCCTCCTTGCCACAATGATGGCAAGTTCCTTTTGGTTTCTTTTCAGTCTTTTTGGCCTTTTTCTTCTTCCCTTTATTCTGTTCTTTGGCCTTCCTCTTAGAACCTTTCTTCGAGGAACCAACTAACAGTACCGTCTTTTGATCCGGTTTTATAGAAGGCTCCACAGTCTTCAGCAGGTTGAGCAACTCAGGAATGGTAGTCTCTAGTTTGTTCATCCGATAGTTCATCACAAATTGTGAAAACTTTTGAGCAAACAATTCAGAATTAAGTCAATACTTAGTTCATGATCTATTGTAAAATCGAGTGTGCTCAGTCGCTCAATGTACCAGAACATCTTTAACATAAATTGTGAGGCAGAAGTGCCTTCCTGCATCTTAGTGGTGAAGAGGAGTCTGGAGACTTCGAACCTTTCGGATCTCATCTGCTCTTCAAACAACTCATGAAGATGGAAGATGATGGTATAAGCATCCATATGCTCATGCTGCTTTTGCAGCTCAGGTACCATAGAGGCTAGCATGATGCAACTCGCAAGTTCAGAATCGGTCACATGTTTCTGATAGGCCACTAGCTGGTCTGGAGTTGCACCTTCTGGAGGATGGTTGTGAAGTTGATCTTCAAGGACAAAGGCAAGCTTCTCTGCCTTGAGGACTATCCTCAGGTTTCGAAGCCAGTCCATGAAGTTCGGCCCGGTCAGTTTATTGGTGTCCAAAATGGAACGCAAGTTTAGAGAAGACATGATCGAGTGATTAACCTAAAAATACAAATTGAGTTTATGTGAGAAGAATGATTAAAGAATGTATCAATATACATTAATTAAAAAATCCTATTTATTTTTCAAATTGAATAACCCTTTTTATTAATTCGGGAGATCGTAGGAACATCTCCAAATAGGTTGATATCCAACCATAGATAAGAACCACCATGGCTGTGGCCATCAAGTTATTCTTAGCTATGAAGGTAGGTAATTATACCGATTACATATCACATATATGTAACTATCACTTTATGCTATCAACTAATTGAATATCTGCATAAATCATTGGGTTGTTAACTCATTAACAAGTATGCAACATTATACATAGCACCCAACTGCACCTCTCTTTACATCGACCTTGGCTGTGGCACAACAAATCGATGCTCCAAGCTTAAGGCTGACCCATTAATCAAGAAATAGTTTTAATATGGTTGGAGCTCATTCAACCGTTTAGTCAGGCTTGGATGTGTCCAACAACCAAAACTAAGGATTGACCTTTGACTCCAACTATATTATTCATAAACTAATTCCATGGTTTGAACATGTTGAGGTTCAAGCCGGGCATGGATGTGTCCATCAACCCAAACGAGAAACAAAACTCCGATTCTAACCATATTAATGGAAGGTGTTTGCCTTAATATTTTGTAAGGGGTTTTGGGTCTCATCCTTTCTTTTCTAAGCACATTCATGACATTATGTCATGACTAACGATTTCCTTAATAAAGTATGTATGTGACTTAATTTATCAAGTCCCATAATTTGAATTAGGAACCGGATTTCCTAATTCTAGTTTCATACTTTATTAAAGGAATTGTTTTGGGAAATAATTTCCTAAATTATCATAATCAATTTCGGAAATAATATGTTTAAGACTTTGATTTCTCTAAATCAAATCTTATTAAATTAAGAGACAATTCCCTTAATTCAATGACATATTATTTTCATGAAAATCTCTTTTAAGAAAACTCTATAGGAAACCATTTCCTAATTAATTTTGGAGACAACAATATGTAAGAGCATCACCTCTTAAATCATATGTTATTCATGGATTTAATTAATTACAACAAATCATTTTCTAAGGGTGGCTCCCCGAGGCTCAGATACCCAAAGAAAAGTAATTTGTCATAAATCTAATTTGGTCCGCTTCGAAAGCGCAACCAAATTAAACATGACAATTTCATTTAAAATTGGGAAATTAAATTACAACAACTAACTTTAAATTGGACGGCTCCCTGAGGCTCAATCCAAAATAAAGAATTTTGTTGTCAATTTAAAAACCAATTCAAATTTAATTGTCAATTAATTGTCCATAAATTTGTCTAGACTTTCTTAAAAGAAAGTGCCCAAAATTGCGAGATTTCATAATAGGTTTTCAGAATAATTGTAAGTTTCTGGTACAAAGAAAACTTACATATTTCCAAAGTTAGAAAATTTCTAAAATAGAAAATTTCCAAAATTGGAAAGTTTCCAAAGATGGGAAGTTTTCACAATTATTATAAAATTTTCAAAAACTAGGATATTTCAAAAGTTTACGAAATTTCATGAGGATTTCCAAACTTAGAATTTCCTAAATCTAAAATTTATTATAATTGAAAATTTCCATAATTGAAAATTTTTTCCAAAATTGAGATTATGACAAAGTTTTTCGCAAAACAATTATATGATTATGTCGAACACTAACCGGCTCTGATACCACTGTTGGGACTGGGTGCATGTTGACAAGGATACGGGTTCGTAAAATTTTAAATTTTTTACGTGCAGCGGAAGAATTAGCATAAAATAATTTCTTAAATTATTTTAACCACGTATCTAGCATGCAACCTTATGATGTGTGGACATGATCATAAATTAAAACTTTGTGGAAAAGTAAACTAATTTACTTAGTACCTCGCGTAACTCGAAGTAAGGGACGAGATCCAACCGTAGCGTCCATTGGAAGCTCCGCCTCTATTCGCGTCCACGCCGAGTTCTCTTCGGGATGACTTCGCAAAGTCACGAGTTTTGTGTCGACGAGAACTACTAGATTCTCTAAAGGCACAACTAGAAGATCAAGAGAAAAGATAGGAAACTAACCACCAAGAGTCGGAATCTAAATTCCGGAAAGGAATGAGATGTGATCCGCTTCTTCATCTTCTTCTTCGGCTCCTTCTTGGTGATGGTTGCTTGCGCCGGCCCTAGGAGGAAGAGACACCGGCCCTAGGTGGAGGAACTTGGGCGCCGGCCCTAGGAGGAGGGGATGTGGGCGCCGACCCTAAGGGGAAGGGAGAAGAGAATAAAAGAGAGAGAGAGAGGGAGCTACTAATCTCTTGATAACTCAATTGGGAATTAAAGGCTTGCCTTTGATTCCTTTATATAGTAGCATCTCCCTTGCCAAGTCTCCCTCTTAACGGAATTTTCATAAGAAATTTATCCTATAAATTCTCTTATGAATTATTCCGTTTAAACCAAGTTTTATTATAACTAACTTTATAATAAAACAAATTCATCTCTCCTTTTATTATGGAATAAATTTTACAAGAAATTTATAAACTTTCTTATTATGGAAAAATCAATTCATAATTGATTTTATAAAATTAAAATAAACCATTCCATGGATCATTTTAATTTCCATAAAAGAATAAATTTTTATAAATTTATTTATATAAATTTCTCTACACAAATTTATTTATCTATAATTTATAAAACAAATCGCGCTAGATTTATTTTATTAATTAAACCAAATAAATTGGTTTCTTCCCCTTGTTGTGGCCGGCCAAACCAAAGGGGGTTAGCACCCTCTTTGGCCGGCCAAACCAAACCGAACCGATCGCGAATTAAACTCATTTAATTCGCCCAATAAGCCTTCAAATGACTTAGCCATTTTAGGTTTCCGTTGCGCCTCTGATTATCTCAGATTTGACTTATTTCCCTTGATTGGAAAATCTAATTTTCAACTCGTTTTAAATCCCTCGGATTACTCGTAGTGCATGTGACATAATAGGCTTTCGATTTATGTTGGCCGTCTATAATTAACCAATTATAGAATGATCATGAGTGGCACCTAGTAGTACATCATGACCCCCAATTAATCGAAAGATCAACGGTTTGACCTCAGAAGTAATTCTGAAACCCTTCAGTAGCTCTAATGAATCGTGCCTCATTCCCTTCACCATCTTATACCCACTTGGTTCAGGACATGGTCTGTGTGTGTCAGTCCCCACTAGGCTGACTACGTCACACCTAGCCCAAGTAGTGTCTTTCTCGTCCTTTGGATTTCTAATTACTCTCATGTATTTAAGAGACTCATACTCTAAACATGACATGCTCTGGCCAGAGGCTTTGAGTAACAATCCGACGATAGGCCTGGGTATACATCTCCTCGCAAGGAGTGGTCAATCCTTTGTAGGCTGTTCAAACATCTTCGGGCACTTCGGCTTATACCCAATCATCCTGGGTCCACACCTCCTTGGAGATGCTTGCTTAAGATGTTAAAGTATAAGTCTCCATGACCAAGACGACTTGAACACCGCAAGTCAAAGGAACATCGCACTTAAGCTGCAGTAAGAACTTCACTAACATATGAAGTTTTACAGCTAGTCACTCTAATGAACTAGTTCCCTTAACTAGCATCCATGTTTATCTCCGGACATCCCAATGTCACCAGCCAGTGAGAATCAGCTGATTAGAGAATAACCCATGCTAGTCTCAACAGAATTGATAGTGTCCGTTTTTATCAATTCATCGACTAGGGATATTTTCAATACTTCACAATTGCACATGTAGAGATAATCACTAGTTGTGATCTCATCACAAATTCTCTTATGCTGTGAATTGTATTGCGGACATTCAGTAGATGAGTTTAAGATCCCAATCAAATACACAAACATGTATACTCAAATAGTGAATTTTCATTTATTAAAATAAATGTTTACAATCATAAGGCGATTGCCTTAGGACACTTCTCTCATATCACTAACAGTACCAAGACTTGGTCTTGTATTAGTAGTGCGGGAGAAGGGGAAAAAATAGCCCAAAATAAATATTGCATGAATTTCGAGGCGGAATAATAAAAATAATAATAAAAAGATTGTTACAAATTTTTAGAAAATGTTACTTTTGTTAATTCTGAACAAAATAAGAATTCAATGTTGTGACAAAAATTTGCTCGAATTAAGGTAGCACGAATTTCAAAAAAAAATTAAAATAATGGAAAAAAAATTATGACAAATTTTTAAAAATTGATTGTTTTATCAATTCTGACTTATGGTGAAAAAATGAGAATTCAAAATTGAAAAAGGCGAAAAAGATCGAGTGGTGTTGCACCAACCTCGATTAAAGAAAAAGAAAAGAAATAAAAAAAAATCGTAAATCCGAAAAACTCCCAAATTGGTGGTTGCACCAAATTTGAGCTACCCCGCTCTAATACCACATTTTGAATCGAGAAAACACGATAGAAGGGGAGGGTGAATATCGTGAAAGTGTTACGGATTAGAAAAGTGAATGCGCAGCGGAAATTTAACTCAAAACACACGGAACACAAGTATTTTTACTTGGTTCG
The DNA here is from genome assembly GCA_024364735.1 of Boesenbergia rotunda. NCBI lineage: Eukaryota > Viridiplantae > Streptophyta > Magnoliopsida > Zingiberales > Zingiberaceae > Boesenbergia > Boesenbergia rotunda. Next base: position 648,831 of record JAGFNQ010006288.1, read on the forward strand.
GAGTCGCGGTCGGCTCCTACTCCAAGGCCTTTATTGCAGGTAATTCTATAATGGCGCAAAGATTTACAAAGATTGTTACAATGGTAGTGCAATAAAGAAAATTATACTCTTCGTTACCGACGCCCGGTGTGGATCGTACTTCAGAGCAGAGGGTCGTCGTCGGCGCTAGAATCTCGAGATCGGAGGTTTCCGGAGCAGAGCACTTGAACGAAGAGCGTAGAGACGTAGAAAAATTGATGTTTTGAAGCCTTGGGGTCGAGCCCCTTTTATATCACTCCTGGGGGTGCCCTGGACGCTGGGGGTGCCTGACACGTGCCTTCGGATCCGAGAAACCTCATCCAAAGCTCGGTCAACGCTTATCCCTCCAGAATCGGCCTCGGAGCTGACGGGGGCGCCCGGGACACTGGGGGCGCCCTCGGTTGACTTGGTCTGCTTGGCTTCGCGGCTAAGTTTGCTTCGATCAAAACTTGGCTTGGACCCAGGGCGCTCGATGTTAGTAGGAGCCCTAGAGTCAATTATGTGATGATTGACTAGGGACATTTTGTATCATATTCTATTATTAATAAAGGCATGTTTGGTTATTATACTTACTTTGTATTCTGTGCTGAATAACTAAGTATAATAATGTCCTTATGTAGTAGGTTCTTATCTACATTATATGGATTGATTGAATCGATAGTGAGATAATGTAGAGAACACTACACTAAATTACTCCTAGTCAAGCATTAATATTCAAGGACAAGATTAATGCATGGAGACTAGCATGTAGGTCAACTGATGACTTGAGCTCACAAGTCATGGATATGTGATATCAAGTTGACACATGGGTATACATTGGAGAATGTGTACTGAATGACCCGCCATAAGAAAGTTTTATAGATTGTCATATGAGTGTCATAAACTTTCTCATGTGACTATTGGTATGAATGGTCCTTGGACCTAAAGTCACTACAGTTCTGTAACGCCCCAAAATTTCCCATATGAAATATTATGAAATATTATGAATTCATGAAATATTATTATGGAATATTATGAAATATTATGAATTCATGAATATGAAATATTATGGAATTCATGAAATATTATCATGAAATATTATGAAACATTATGAATTCATGAATATGAAATATTATGGAATTTATGAAATATTATCATGAAATATTATGAAATATTATGAATTCATGGAATATTATTATTATTATGAAATTTCATGATGGGCTTGGCTTAATGGGCTTTGATATGGATTAGTGCAAAATATGATAAAAAGAAAAGGTAGAAAGGAGGAAGCAAGGATTGATCCTTGAACCTCCTAGTTGCACTAATCATGTCATAACCAACACACCAAGCCATATTTCATGTAGAGGGAATAAGAAACATGCTTGTTAAAAGCTAGGGAAGTGAAGAGACATGTCTCTTCATGAGAAAAGTATAAATAAGGGAAAGAGAAGTTGGAATAACTTCCTCTTCTTCTTCCTCACTCTCATCACCGAAAACCTCAAGCCCCTTCTCCCTTTTCATTTTCGAAAAAAACACAACCCTAGGGTTCTAACCCTAGGGAATTGGAAGGAGGAAGAACTCTACAAGGATCTTGCCCTCTACTAGGGCCAAGGGTTCTATAGAAGTGCTAGGAAGGAGAACACTCACCTTCCTTCAACCAAGGGCACCTTAAGATTTTAGAGAAGGAGAAATTTAAGCGAAAGGATGTAAGTATCCCCTCGCCTGGAGTGTAATAGTTGTGGTGTGATTATTCTCCTTGATTGTTTCAAAATGGGGACTTTTTCCCCTTTGCAAGTTTCGGCCACCCCCTTAGGGGAAGGCCTTGGTTCTTTCCTTGATACATGAGAAGACCTTTGAGACTTAGAGTATATATGTATATTGATTTTCTTCATGATGGTATGAACAAAAGGAAGAAAAAAAACTAGGGTTACACCCCTTGTAAGTTTCGGCCACCCCTTTGGGGAAGGCCTTGGTTCCTTTTGTTACATGAGTAGACCCTTGGAACTTAGGGTATATGTATATGTGGTTTATTCAAAATGTTGTGAACAAAACCTAGGGTTATACCCTTGTGTAGGTTTCGGCCAACACCCAAGAGGAGACCTTGGTTACCCCTTGATGCATGTGAAGACCCCTTGGAACTTAGGGTATACCTATATGTTGTGTCCCTTCATTTTGTGATAACAAAAACTAGGGTTTAGAGCTTGGATGGGTTTCGGCCAAGGCCTAGAAAAAGGGTTAGTGAGGGTTGAATTATCCTAAAATATATCCATGTTTAATGTATTGTAAGATAGTATATACAAGGTGTTTGTATGAATGTCTGTGTGAATATTTAGTTCAAACCCTAATTTTACCCTACCCTTGAGTTTCGGCCAACCCTAGAAGGACTATGGTCTAGGGTTGCATAATTATCTCATGATGTGCTTTATGTTTAATAAGTTGCATGAATAGTATGTGAAGGTTAAACTACCCTACGGGACATGATTATGTTTAGTAAAATAATATGTATATGCATGTATGAAATATGATGTATGTATGAACATGTATGAAATATGATGTATGTATGAACATGTGTGGAATATGATGTATGTATGAACATGCATGAAATATCATGTATGTATGAGCATGCCTTATAGCCCATGGGGCACACTTATGAAATTGCATGTGATATGTTAAAATGCTTAAACGGATACTCTACTAAGTAGGGGATCAAGAGCACCCCTTATGTTGTGTGGTGTGTCCCTCCGGGATCATGAGCACCCTTGAAGAGTGGTGTGTCCTGTAAGAGTGGTGTGTCTTGTAAGAGTGATTTGGAGTACTCCTTAGCATATATGTAAAAGCATGATAAGTATTTTACTTTTGAAGTTGTGTACCCGACTCGTAAGGGGGTCGTTAAACAAATCCGGGGTGCATGTTAACGTAAGGTCATGGCTCCGGTAGGACGGAAGGGTCCTGCTCTAATTAATTGGTGGCTCGCTACCCCAATTCATTAGGGAACGCGCAATAGTTCCGCGCGATATGTGGTACACAACAGGGCCCAATATGATATGGATGTATTTTTAAGTAATACCATTATGGAATTGTTTTGAAAACATTCATTGAAAACATTTGTTATATGTGAAGAGTATGCCTAACGTACTTGATACTGCATGCTTAGAAACTTGGATGTTTAGTATGCTTTGATGAACTCATGCTTATGATTTATTATGTGTACATGTTATATTCCTTCGTATGGATTTGCGAGTAGGACAGGATCCTTACTAAGCATTTGTGCTTACTAGTTTATGTGTTGTCTTATGCTGCAGATAAGGGTAAGGAACACGTAAACTAAAGGAAGAGGCAGGAGGCTGAAGATGTGTGGGGTGGTGGCTCGGGAAGAAAGACTATATATGATTAATTGTTACGTAACCCCGCCCCGAGGGTAGATATAAGGGCGGGCGTTACAGGTTCCCTACATAAGGAGTTATGTACTTTGGTATCGTCAAACGTCACCCATAACAGGGTGGACTATAAAGACGATCACAGGGTATGTAATGAATTATGCGGAGGGATGTGAGTGATGTAGATGGGATCTATCCCTCCCATATGACGGGAGTGATATCTGTGGGCCCCTTGATCGAGTAGGACTACTAAAACGCATGACCATGCTCCAATGAGTCAATATGAGATATTGAGCTCATTTGTTTGAGTGAGTCTACTCGGGGATCAAGAAACACAAGATTGATTGAGTATGACACGGTCTATGCCTCATTGGTCAATCTAGATATCAAGGATAAAAGGACAAAGTCATACACTATTATAGTCACGGAGGTTTAGTCGGATCTCGACTTTTCTTGTTACTTGGGTAGCAATGATGCATTGCTAGATGCCGCTCATTGCTTATGTGTCTAAAGTGTTTAGGTGCATTGCCAATGTCGCGAGAACCTATTGGGTCACACACAAAGGACACGATGCTTCGGGAAATCTGACGGCAGATATGCTCCCAAGTTGGGAACTCGAGAGATCTGAGCTCGAGTTGGGAACTCGGCAGGCCTGAGCCCAAGTTGGGAACTCGGCAGGCCTGAGCCCGAGTTGGGAACTTGGGAGATCTGAGACCGAGTCGGAGCTCGGTAGACCGAGTCAGAGCTCGGCGGACCGAGTCGGAGCTCGGCGGACTGGGCCGGAGCTCGGCAGACTGGGTCGGGAGCTCGCCACTCGGGAGACTTGGTCGGGAGACCGGGTCGGAAGCCCGAGAGGCCCGGTCGGAGTTGCATGGAGGAATGAGAAAAGTCTCTCTTCATTGGATGAAAAGATTCTTTTCTTGCATGGGAAAAGATGAAGAGCCATATGAAAAGATGTACTCTTTATTGGTATTGATGAAGGAAACCAAAGAGACACAAACCTCTTCATATTCATAGGATGATTATAAAAGAGGGTCTTGTGACTTTGGATGGGTCATCTTCTCCTCTCCTTCTTCCCTCTCTCATCTTCTTCCTTTGGCCGAAACCCTACTGTAGGATTCTTGGTGTTCTGCGAGCTACCTCAAGTTGCTAGAACAACTAAGGTAGTTCTCCCGAAGTTGAGAGATTGTGTCTATGTAAATACAAATAGAGGCACGAACACTTGAACATGCAAGAGATCCGGCGCACCTTGGACGAGTGGGATAAGCAAAGGGCACGCTCCGAAGGTATATCTTCTTTAGTAGTAGATGTAGAACAACTTTGTATGAGTTTTTCTTTCGCATGGATCGCTCGTGGGTTCTTGTTTCCGCTACGTTTTTATGTTTTTGTGCCGGGAGAACCCAACACCCGGGACATACAGAGCGCCCGGGGCCCTCAGGGCGCTTGGCCCAGTATGCTTTCGAAGCGATTCTTGCTCAACTGCTCATTTGGCTTTGACCTTAGGTGCCCGGGACCTCCCGGGCGCCTAGCCCAGCTATTGCCCCTCTCCTTTGAGGCGTTCTGAGCTGTAGAAACTCATTCCTTTGGTCCCTGCATCCAAGGTTAGTTCCACAACAAACAAGGCAAGAATGTTAGTTAGTTTTTCACAACCGTAGCTGCCTTGGTTCTGACATCGGGACTCCCAAATGGAACCCTAGGTCAAACCGACGCCTACTGTTCCCTCGACGGAGAACGCGTCCTCACCTACTCCTCTCAGGAGAATTTACCTTTTGCCAACCGGCTCCTCCGGTTGGACTTTTGCCCAGCAGTCCTTCGCCAGGTCTTCGGTACCAAGCAGTTCTTCGCCAGGTGCCTAGCAGCCCTTCGCCAGGTCTTAGATTCCCAGCAGTCCTTCGCCAGGTGCCTAGCAGTCCTTCGCCAGGTCATAGACTCCTAGCAGCCCTTCGCTAGGTGCCTAGCAGTCCTTCGCCAGGTCTTCAACTCCTAGCAGCCCTTCGCTAGGTGCCTAGCAGCCCTTCGCCAGGTGACGGCCCCGAAATACTATGTTAAAGTTGTCACGAATTGTGGGAGCATCAAAATTTAAATGTGAATGAATAACTGGAAACCCTTTTTGCAATCAAAATATGAAAACGTAGTAAAGGGGCCACAGGTCGTATTTTTCTCGGGGCTGGTTGTCGTGTTTGATTCGAACTTGTATTTATGTGTCGTTTGTGTTTTTGGGTTTCGAATAAAATATGCTTGGGTTTGGTTGGAGTCAGAAATGAAATAGCAGATAAAATGGAAAGAAACTTAGCTATGGAACTTAACTCAAGTCATTCAACCGATGAACTCAAACAAATGTGAGCTTAAATGTAACTTAGCCTAATTCAGAAAACCAATCTGATATGAAATCAACCCAAATCTTGATTGATACTAATTCAAAGGACTTCTTCAGGAATTATTACCCCAAACAACCAAATGCAAATCGATCCTCAACCAAACTGATACAAGATCAGTGCTAATACTTGACTTGATACAAGGTGTTAGAAATTGAATCCAATGCCGAACTTAACTGATGCAAACTGCAGAACATACAAACTGGAATTCAGAAATAAGAATTGAAACTTCAAAACCATTTGGATGTAAAACAGAGATTCAGATTTGAGCACAATGGCAGAAGTGGAGACAACCAATCTGGATTAAATCAAATACAACAGGAAAACTGTTAACAAGTGCAGGAGTTCACTAAACTTGAATTATTTAGTACCAATCAATGTTAGATCTTTCCTTGATACAAGAGCATATCATGATACGCTGGGAACAATATTGAGTTCAGAACAAAATATGTGCAGAAACTGATCTTAATGCAGAATTGATAAGCAGAAATTAGATGCAGAGTTTCAAAAACCTCCTGCTGAAAATCAGCAAATTTATTTCAGATTCCACCCAAACAACTTAGGTTAAGTTTTCTAGTCTAGTGTTCAGGTGAAATTTAGTCATGCTACTGTTAACTTGGTACAGGTTTAGAAGTTATTCACTCAAACCTTGCAGCTGTGAAAATCAAACTGCTGCGCAGCTCAATGAAGTTAACTGCAGAAATGTAAATCAAGTTGCAACAAACTGGTATGTATGAATTTACCTTGACTACTATATGAATGGAACACGTTGCAATGTAATGATCAGAAGAAAAACTACACTTCAGGCACGTTGCAGAAATTTCGAAGGAAGAAGTGCATTCACTTATGGGAATGCAAAATTTCTAATCGAACTGATGCAGAGATTGACTGCAGAATTGCAGAAAGTTTGACTGCAGGATTTTCAGAACCAAGTGCAGAAATGAAAATGCAGGACGTATGACTGATCAAATCAGCTTAAAAGAGCTAGGTTATCAATGATGTTCCTGCCAAAAGGAATGAAGACATTGAGGAACTAGGCTGATCAAGGGAGGAACAACTCAACTCAGAAATGAGCTGCAGAAAAGTGAGCATATATGCAGAATTGGAATGCGGCAACAAAAAGGATGCAAAACTCAAACAAAATAACTGACTTCAACTGCAAAGGAACTCTAATGTAGAGCTACACTGAGACAAAACCGTGCCAATCATGCTTGATACGCAGGGGAAAACATTTCTGCCAAAATTGCTACTTTTGTGCCAAGAGCTGAAATTAATGTTAAAGCTGTAACCTATCAATGCAGAATGGCTAATCGATTTAGAACCATTGCAGAAACAGGAAGGAAAAATGCAGCAACTGATTGGAATTTGGCTGCAGAATCGAAGGAACTTGGCTGCAGAATTGCAGGAACGTGGCTGCAGAATTGCAGTGCAGTAATTCAGAACCAGGAGATTGACATCAGAAATCAACTGAATTCATACATCACAAAGTAGCTAAATCAAGTAGCAAAACCAATGTTCATTGAGGATTAGGAAGGACTGATATCCACTTAACCCAAAATTCAGAATCGAAAAACCAAACAATGCAGAAATGACAGTAATTGCAAGCTGAAACTGAATTGCTACAAACCAACTGCTGAGAAGAAACTTAACTACACACAAGCTTGGAAATATATTAGCTCCCTAGATTTTGTCTTAATCTCAAGAACTAAAACTAGACCTAAACTGAAAACCAAAATAACTAAGGGTTTAGAAACTAAGCAAAATTGCATAAAAGAGTTGATACACTGTTAAACAACTGATACGCAAGCTATTAAACATTAAACGAATTGAAACTAAAGGTAACTAGACATTAACAAACAATTTAACTAACTAGGAGGCTGAATTGTATGCTAACAACTAAGGAAACCATGCAGAAAATGAGATTAAACCAGCTGAAACAGAAATTGAAATTGAAATTGCGTGCAGGAATTTAAATTACAGCTACTTAACAGAAATTAGCTAAATAACTAAGCCTCAATCACTCCCTAAGCTCAAAATCTTCTTGGTCGTCAAGCAAGAGCTGGCTTCGAACCCTTAGGCTCAGCAAATCAGTGGAAAAACAACCTTAATCTACCAATCTGCTCAAACTGCCTCAGCTGGAAAAATTCCAGTCCAATCTCTCTTGTCTCGATGGATGGCTTGCGATTGTGATTTGAAGAACATCTGAGCTCACCTGAGAACCCCTACAAGCAGCTCAAATGGTCGGAAATGGCTTATGGACGAGACACAATCGATTGGGTAGCAGAGATGCCGAAACCCTCAAACACCCCTGTTCTGACGCCAATTGAGCTGAAATCTCGATCGAAATTGTCTTCCACGGATTCAGATGATGATCAAATGGAGAAATTGAGGGGTCGCGCCCCTTGGATGATGAAATTGCTGAAGAAAATGCAAAGAAAACGAAGAAGAAGGTGTTGCGGCGAGGAAACGCGACAAGTAGAAGAACAGTGGAGTTTTTGATTAAATACTTAAGCGTGGACGGCCCAGATTCATTTGAGGAAATCCAACGGCTGATCTTGCTCTGATTTGAGCCAAACTTTGATGATGATGATCTGGGGTCAGGATCTGCCTCGTGGTAGCTCGGATCCTCCAGATGTGCAACGGATGGTCCAGATCAACTTAATTTGTGAATGGACGATCTAGAGCCCTCCGAGCTTGATCTAACGGTTGATTGAGCTCTGATTGGAGTGAAACCTTCAGATCGTGATCATAGTGCTTGATCAACCCTAACCCTAGCTCGGATTGCTTCAGATTGTCCCGGATGGCTCAGATCTAGCCGCTCTTGAATCGGACGACCCGGATTAATCGTAAGCTTGATAATTCGATCCGGTTCACTTCCGACTCAAGTTTGACCCAATATGCCCTAAGTCCATGAACCCTTCATGCCTACAAAAATAGATCAAAAATTTAGTGGTCAAATAATCCCAATTTATGCAAATTTGCAATTAAGTCCAAAATAAGAATAAGTTCTAAAACCTAGGGCAATTTCACAATTAAGCAATTAAAACATAAGTCAAACATGGATTTTAACAATTAAAATAATCAACAAAATGATATCTATCAACTCCCCCACACTTAACCTTGAGCGTCTCGCGAAACTACTAAGTATGTATTCCTTAGGCTTTCTTAAGCATAATTAGAAGCAAATGAAAAGAAATTACCTAAGGTTGTCAATTCTCATAAATCTAAGCTCTATGGATTAGTATCTTGTCCTTAAATCAACAACTTAGCCTTTTCATCCATCATGAGTCATTGAGATGAATTTAACTCATAGCCTTTCAAGGAAAATTTTGGTGGCTCTCTCCTTAAGTTCTAACTTGATGATGGAAGTGGAGCTCACTCAAACACACATGCTTCTTGCACTACCATAGGCTTGCTTATTATCTACTCTCCACCATTATTCATGATTGGGATCAATATCTATAAAAACAAGTGAAAACATGGAAAATGATAAGAAATGGAATAAAAGCAAAGAAAATGGAAAAATTGATAAAGTGGAAGACTTGAGTGCTCAAAGATGTTTCCAATGTACTTTGCTTCTCTATACAGTCCCCTAATGATCTCAAAAGTGTTGTGAAGTCAAACGTGAATAATTGCCTTTGATTTGGATGAAAAACCCTTCCTTGACCTCTTGTGCCAATTTTTGTCTATTCGTGCCAACCTTGCTTTTCTTTTCTCATTCTTCTTTCTCTTCTTTCTTTTCAGCTCAGATTTGTATCAAAGAACATATGATATCAAGTGAAATAGATACTCGACATAAAATTTTCACTCAACAACCCTTGTAACTCACTCTTGATACATTTCCTTTTGTTGGCACACTACTTTCACTTCTTTCTTTCTTTTTTCTTTCTTTTATTTTAAGTCTAGCATCCAAGATATAATTTCAGATCTTGCAAAACTTCTGATTTCTCCAACAATTAACATCAAGAGTGCTTGCATCAAATGATAGTGGAACCCTTAAGTGTTCCACTCAAAAATTCAAATCAGCTCATTAAATTTCAGCCAAACCACTGCCTTGATTTGCTATTCTCTTCAGCAACTTCTAGCATCCATTGGTTCTTCTTATATCCGAAATTGAATGTGCACCTTCAACTTCAGATCCATTGGTTCTTCAAATGGAATGCAGTTCAGCTTTTGGGCAGTTCCGGAATTTTTTTCTTCTCTTTTTTTTTTCTTTTAGCTTTTGATCAGTCTTCACTCAGCTTCATTAGATTATACAGCTACATTCCTTGCATTTCCTTTCCTTTCACTTCATTCGTGTGCTTCATTTCTTATTTTACAGCATTGAAAAATTAAATCCAGCCCCAAGTTGATACAAACTTGTGCAAAACTGCTTGTATGAAAATTTCTGCACAGATTCTCCTTGAACTCAGATTTGTCCACCTGCAATTCAGCTCATTCCATTCCATTCCAGATCAGATCAGTAACTTTGATTCCAGCCTCAGCAATGCATAGATTTTCAGCACTTCAAGCTCAGATTTGGTACTCCTTTCAGCTTCTTTTCAGCCTTTGTTCAGATTTGTTCTACTTCACCTGCAATTTTTCTCTTCAATTCTGCACTTGAACTCAGCTTTGTTCCAACTTCACTGCAACTTTTTCTTTTCTCTATTTTTCATCAGATTTCATCAGTCTTGCAGCTATCTTCGAACTCAGCTTGTAACATTGGATCAGATTTGGTTAGCTTCACATTCAATCCTTTAAGATGATTCAACACTTTGCAGCTTACTCATTTCAGCAACTATCCTTGCAATTCAGCTCAGATTTTTAGCTTCTTTACAGCTACTATACAGCTGCAATTCAGATTCTCCCAATGCATTTCTGATTTTTAACTTCCCAATTCTTGATCCAAGCCACTTTCGGTTCAAGTTTATCTTCACAGAAATTTTTTTCTTTTGCTTTGGCACAAATTCCGACTTGCGTGCCGATCTTCTAAGTTTAATCAAGAGTCAAGATCTCCACTTGCTTCCAAATCGAACCACTTCTTCTTGCTCACTTTTGATACCAAACATCAACTCACTTGGCAAAATTTTTTTTTTTCGAAATGAAGTGCATCCTTGATAAAAATTGCTTCCAAATCACTAATCACTCCCACACACTTAAATCTTTGTCCGTCTCGGGCAAAATAGCATCAAGAAAACATCCCAAGCAAACAAATCCATAGAAAAATTGGGGTTAAGATTAGGAATAAGGAGAGATAAATAGAATAGACATGATTTTTGCCAAAATTGATATGGAAATGTAAACAAGGTGATTAGTCTCTATAGATGTGATCCAATCATTGAAATATGATTTTGAAAGATCCTAAGCAAGTTCTAGAGTACAATAACATATGTGTATCACAAATATAAGGCTAATTCTCACTAGGTAAAAATAATTCATCTCAAGTCATCAATTAAGAATTTAAAAACAAGTAGTACTCAAGCATCCAAGAATTCATCCATTAGCTCAAACCCTAAGTTTTGACAACCAAATTTAATTTATTTTCAAGAGATTCTAAAATGCTATGGAGATAACCTAGAGGGATACATTTATTCCTAGTCATGCAAGAAAAAAGTGACAAGAGAAATAATAAGATATTTACAATGACTCCTATGCATTCTACTCTACTCATGCATTTATTAGCAAGGACTCAACTTAAAAGAAAATTCTAAAAGTCATAAAAGTGAAGGAAAATGCAACAAGGAACAAACTCCCCTTTATTTCTGGTGGGCGGAGTCTATCCAGAAGTAGCCTCCATCGTAGTAGTGGAGGAACATAAGTGGCTGGGAGAATTCGGACTCCCCCACACTTGAACTTTACAAAAATTTGCTCCGGTGGCCAAAGGCGATTCAGGTTCAAGAGCCATGTCAGAGGTGGAGTGCTTTGAATTACAGTAAAATCATCTCCTCCTTCTTTATGCCTTTTAGAAGTCCTTCCAGGAGGTTGAAGTCTGTTCAGTTGGAGCACCCACTCCTGAAGTCTTCTGGACCCTGCAAAATAATGTAATATCTCTCTCAAGCATGCAGGGTACGAAGAAATTAAAATAATATCAGTCTCTGCATGAAATGAATCCAAAACTGCATCATATCCAATTATCTCAATTTGTGGTGCCTCAATAAATTTTTCACAATTATTTCTTACAAAATTTGCATCCAGAAATTCATCACAGATAATGAAATCAATTTTTGGCACTTCAATAAAAATTTCACAATTATTTTCTACCAAGGATGTATCAAGCAATGTGTCACAGCCAATAAAATCAATTCTAGGTGCCTCAATGAATTTTTCACAATTATTTTCAGCATAAGATATATCAAAAGACTCATCACAACAATCAACATCAAGTCTAGGCACTTCTAAAAATTTTTCACTATCAGCATTTTCATTATATGTATCTCCACATGCTTCAAATTCAGCAACTTTAACACTAGGTATCTCTAGGGATTTTTCACAATCAAATTCTACAAGAGATACATCCCTAAGTAAATCACAAACAATAAAATCAGTTTGAGGTACCTCTATGCAATTTTCAGAAAAATTAGGAGGAGTATTTACCTGATCGTGCTGAAAAATACCTGGAGGTCCTACAGAAGTAGATGTAACTGTGACCTCCTCCTCATCATGTTCAAGCAATTGCTCCTCTTCAGCCTCAAGCTCTGGTGGACACTCAACTGGAATAGGTGATCCTTAGGTTCTTGCTTCCACCATGCAAGTCCCTACACTTTCTGGTTCATCCTCTAAATCTTGTGGTGGTCCCTGGGGCTCAGTGCAATCCCCTACACCTGTAGATTCATCTGATTGTCCTGATCTTTGGGCTTGTATCTTTTTCAGCTGATCAACCAATTTTCCAAAGTGTTCTTCGATGTCTTGTCGTTGTTGTTGTAAAATTTGCTGTTGTTGTACGACTTGTTGACACATCTCCATCATCTTTTGTTGTTGAGCCTCAAGCTCTTGTTGGTCTTGAAAAGTAACATAAGGTTGCTGAAGACCAAGAGGAGGCTGTGCATTCTGAAATGGAAACTGTTGGGGCTGATCAAATGGATGAATGGACTGATTAAACTGCTGAAAATTTGGTCCACCACTTGGTTGAGATGGCTGAAAATTATGATTCTGGAATTGTTGGATCTGAGGTTGAAATTGTGGTGGTGAAAACTCAAATTTAGTGGGCTGAAAGTTCTGGTTTTGTTGCTGAAAATTTAGCTCGTATGGCTGTGAATATTGAAAAGGTTGTTGAAAATTCTATATGGGTTGAAATTCTTGCTGCCATGGTTGAGGTTGAGGCTGAAATTGATTATTACCCTGCTGAAAATTTACAAAAGGCTGCTGGAAATCTTGATTAAGATGCTGAAAATTTTGGCTTGGTTGAACTTGATGGAAGGGTGGTTGCTGAAAATTCTGATTATCTAAACACCCTTGCTGAATTCCTTGAGAAAATGATTGATCTTGTTGATAAGGTGGCTGAAAGTTGGGCTGAAATTGTTGAAATGGTTGCTCAAACTGGGGCTGAAAACTCTGGAATGGTGGCTGCCCGTTCTGAAAATTCTGACTTGACTGAAAGTCTTGCTGAAATTGTTGACATTGTGGTTGAAAAAATTGATTTGGTTGCTGATTGAATGGTTGGTTCAGCTGAAACTGTGGGCACGACTGCTGGTAATTATATGAGAACATTTTGAACTGGCAGTCCTAGCACAAAACAAACAAGAAAAAATAGCAGCAACCGTATACCAAAGATAAATCAAAATAAAATAGAACCCAATAATATGTCCAAAAGCACACAAGTAAAAATCAAACAAATCAACTAGTTGCTTCCCCGGCAACGGCGCCAAAAATTTGACGGCCCTGAAATACTATGTTAAAGTTGTCACGAATTGTGGGACCATCAAAATTTAAATGTGAATGAATAACTGGAAACCCTTTTTGCAATCAAAATATGAAAACATAGTAAAGGGGCCACAGGTCGTATTTTTCTCGGGGCTAGTTGTCGTATTTGATTCGAACTTGTATTTATGTGTCGTTTGTGTTTTTGGGTTTCGAATAAAATATGCTTGGGTTTGGTTGGAGTCAGAAATGAAATAGCAGATAAAATGGAAAGAAACTTAGCTATGGAACTTAACTCAAGTCATTCAACCGATGAACTCAAACAAATGTGAGCTTAAATGTAACTTAGCCTAATTCAGAAAACCAATCTGATATGAAATCAACCCAAATCTTGATTGATACTAATTCAAAGGACTTCTTCAGGAATTATTACCCCAAACAACCAAATGTAAATCGATCCTCAACCAAACTGATACAAGATCAGTGCTAATACTTGACTTGATACAAGGTGTTAGAAATTGAATCCAATGCCGAACTTAACTGATGCAAACTGCAGAACATACAAACTGGAATTCAGAAATAAGAATTGAAACTTCAAAACCATTTGGATGTAAAACAGAGATTCAGATTTGAGCGCAATAGCAGAAGTGGAGACAACCAATCTGGATTAAATCAAATGCAACAGGAAAGCTGTTAACAAGTGCAGGAGTTCACTAAACTTGAATTATTTAGTACCAATCAATGTTAGATCTTTCCTTGATACAAGAGCATATCATGATACGCTGGGAACAATATTGAGTTCAGAACAAAATATGTGCAGAAACTGATCTTAATGCAGAATTGATAAGCAGAAATTAGATGCAGAGTTTCAAAAACCTCCTGCTGAAAATCAGCAAATTGATTTCAGATTCCACCCAAACAACTTAGGTCAAGTTTTCTAGTCTAGTGTTTAGGTGAAATTTAGTCATGCTACTGTTAACTTGGTACGGGTTTAGAAGTTATTCACTCAAACCTTGCAGCTGTGAAAATCAAACTGCTGCGCAACTCAATGAAGCTAACTGCAGAAATGTAAATCATGTTGCAACAAACTGGTATGTATGAATTTACCTTGACTACTATATGAATGGAACACGTTGCAATGTAATGATCAGAAGAAAAACTACACTTCAGGCACGTTGCAGAAATTTCGAAGGAAGAAGTGCATTCACTTATGGGAATGCAGAATTTCTAATCGAACTGATGCAGAGATTGACTGCAGAATTGCAGATAGTTTGACTGCAGGATTTTCAGAACCAAGTGCAGAAATGAAAGTGCAGGACGTTCGACTGATCAAATTAGCTTAAAAGAGCTAGGTTATCAATGATGTTCCTGCCAAAAGGAATGAAGACATTGAGGAACTAGGCTGATCAAGGGAGGAACAACTCAACTCAGAAATGAGCTGCAGAAAAGTGAGCATATATGCAGAATTGGAATGCGGCAACAAAAAGGATGCAAAACTCAAACAAAATAACTGACTTCAACTGCAAAGGAACTCTAATGTAGAGCTACACTGAGACAAAACCGTGCCAATCATGCTTGATACGCAGGGGAAAACATTTCTGCCAAAATTGCTACTTTTGTGCCAAGAGCTGAAATTAATGTTAAAGCTGTAACCTATCAATGCAGAATGACTAATCGATTTAGAACCATTGCAGAAACAGGAAGGAAAAATGCAGCAACTGATTGGAATTTGGCTGCAGAATCGAAGGAACTTGGCTGCAGAATTGCAGGAACGTGGCTGCAGAATTGCAGTGCAGTAATTCAGAACCAGGAGATTGACATCAGAAATCAACTGAATTCATACATCACAAAGTAGCTAAATCAAGTAGCAAAACCAATGTTCATTGAGGATTAGGAAGGACTGATATCCACTTAACCCAAAATTCAGAATCGAAAAACCAAACAATGCAGAAATGACAGTAATTGCAAGCTGAAACTGAATTGCTACAAACCAACTGCTGAGAAGAAACTTAACTACACGCAAGCTTGGAAATATATTAGCTCCCTAGATTTTGTCTTAATCTCAAGAACTAAAACTAGACCTAAACTGAAAACCAAAATAACTAAGGGTTTAGAAACTAAGCAAAATTGCATAAAAGAGTTGATACACTGTTAAACAACTGATACGCAAGCTATTAAACATTAAACGAATTGAAACTAAAGGTAACTAGACATTAACAAACAATTTAACTAACTAGGAGGCTGAATTGTAAGCTAACAACTAAGGAAACCATGCAGAAAATGAGATTAAACCAGCTGAAACAGAAATTGAAACTGAAATTGCGTGCAGGAATTTAAATTACAGCTACTTAACAGAAATTAGCTAAATAACTAAGCCTCAATCACTCCCTAAGCTCAAAATCTTCTTGGTCGTCAAGCAAGAGCTGGCTTCGAACCCCTAGGCTCAGCAAATCAGTGGAAAAACAGCCTCAATCTACCAATCTGCTTAAACTGCCTCAGCTGGAAAAATTCCAGTCCAATATCTCTTGTCTCGATGGATGGCTTGCGATTGTGATTTGAAGAACATCTGAGCTCACCTGAGAACCCCTACAAGCAGCTCAAATGGTCGGAAATGGCTTGTGGACGAGACACAATCGATTGGGTAGCAGAGATGCCGAAACCCTCAAACACCCCTGTTCTGACGCCAATTGAGATGAAATCTCGATCGAAATTGTCTTCCACGGATTCAGATGATGATCAAATGGAGAAATTGAGGGGTCGCGCCCCTTGGATGATGAAATTGCTGAAGAAAATGCAATGAAAATGAAGAAGAAGGTGTTGCGGCGAGGAAACGCGACAAGGAGAAGAACAGTGGAGTTTTTGATTAAATACTTAAGCGTGGACGGCCCAGATTCATTTGAGGAAATCCAACGGCTGATCTTGCTCTGATTTGAGCCAAATATTGATGATGATGATCTGGGGTCAGGATCTGCCTCGTGGTAGCTCGGATCCTCCAGATGTGCAACGGATGGTCCAGATCAACTTAATCTGTGAATGGACGATCTAGAGCCCTCCGAGCTTGATCTAACGGTTGATTGAGCTCTGATTGGAGTGAAACCTTCAAATCTTGATCATAGTGCTTGATCAACCCTAACCCTAGCTCGGATTGCTTCAGATTGTCCCGGATGGCTCAGATCTAGCCGCTCTTGAATCGGACGACCCGGATTAATCGTAAGCTTGATAATTCGATCCGGTTCACTTCCGACTCAAGTTTGACCCAATATGCCCTAAGTCCATGAACCCTTCATGCCTACAAAAATAGACCAAAAATTTAGTGGCCAAATAATCCCAATTTATGCAAATTTGCAATTAAGTCCAAAATAAGAATAAGTTCTAAAACCTAGGGCAATTTCACAATTAAGCAATAAAAACATTGGTCAAACATGGATTTTAACAATTAAAATAATCAACAAAATGATATCTATCACCAAGTCTTCAACTCCTAGCAGCCCTTCGCTAGGTGCCTAGCAGTCCTTCGCCAGGTCTTCAACGCCTAGCAGCCCTTCGCTAAGACTTCTTTCTGCACACTTGAGTAACTTCGTTAGATCACAAATAGTACTTAACTTTGAATCCTTTGCCAATATCAAAACAAGCTTCGATATGGTGCTTCCTACATCAACATTATCTACCGGTACCTGGTGGGTAGATACGGATGCCACTAAACATGTCTACAATTCTTTGCAGGGGTTCCAGGAAGCCCAACAAGACACTAAGGAAGAGATTATTGTCTACAAGGGGTATGCTACGGAGGTGGCTACTATTGCAGTGGTAGTTATTTATTTGTCTTTAGAAGATAAAGGTTTTGGTTTTAAGAAGATTGCTTTTGTGTACCTAATTTTTAGAAAGAACTCTGGTTCAATTTCTGAAATAAATGATATTCTATTGGTTTTTATGAAAAGTGGAATAGAAAGATTATCTGTATAGGTACATTGATAGGAAATTAGTACACTTTAGAACCAAAAGCTCCCACGATGTGAATAGTTGTTAATAGCTCATCGTCTAACCGAAGTAGGAGAAAGGTTCCTTCCGAGATGAACTAAACATACCTTTAGCGTCTAAGGCTTGGTCTTATTAACCTGAGTAGGATTCAATGGTTGATAGTCAATGGGCCCTCGGGTTCATTGATGTTGGGAGACTTCCCAACCTTTGAATCTTACATGAAAGGTAAGATGACCAAGAGGCCTTTTAAGGCCGAGGGGTATAGAGCCAAAGATATGTTAGATTCGGTTCATTATAATTTGTGTGGTCCTATGTCTATCAGGATAGAGGTAGCTTTGAATACTTCGTGAGACGAATATTCAAAGTTATGGATACGTTTACTTGATGGCCGTAAGTCTGAATCTTTGATTGGTTCACGGAATTCAAGACGGTTGTGGAGAAACATCAAGGTAAAGGTATCAAGACACTACGATCGGATCGTGGTGGTGGGTACCTCTTGGGAAAGTTTAGGACTTGCTTATTAGAGGCTGGGATTCAATCCCAATTATCTGCACCTGGTTCGCCCCAACAGAACGGTGTAGTAGAGCGAAGGAAAAGAGCTCTTATGGAGAGGGTTAGGACAATGATGAGCTGCTCCGAGTTGCCAAATTCATTCTGGGATATGCTCTGGAAATGATAGTGTACGTACTTGATACCATCTAGGTCAGTACATTCTACTCCCATAGAAGTGTGGACTGGGCGAAAGCCAAGTCTAAGACATATTCAGATTTGGGGTAGCTCAGCAGAGGTTCTGAGAGGGGAAACTGATAGGTTGGAATCTCGTACGCTTGTTTGTGGGTCATCCTAGAAGAACGAAAGGTGGTTTTATAGTCCTAAGAATCAGAGGCTAATCGTTGGGACGAATACCAGATTCTTAGAAGAAGACTATGTGATGAACCATTAGCCTATGAGTAGACTGTTGATGCAGTCTGACCCTGATTGTTGTTTTGGTGTTGACATCGATTTTAGTTTAGGTTGATGATTATGATTATGATTGGGTTTAAGTCCTGGTCGTGGACTAGGCATGCCTAGTGGGACTAGGTTTGATAAAATCCTAGCTTGGAGGGCTAGGTGTGGAGAAATCCTAACCTAGAGGGTTAGGTGTGGAAAATCCTAGTTTGGAGGGCTAGGTGTGGAAAAGTCCTAACTCGGAAGGTTGGGTGAAAAGTCCTAGCTTGGAGGGCTAGGTGAAAAGTCCTAACTTGGAGGGTTAGGTGAAAAGTCCCAACTTGGAGGGTTAGGTGAAAAATCCTAGCTTGGAGGGGTAGGTATGGAAAAGTCCTAACTCGGAACGTTGGGTGAAAAGTCCTAGCTTGGAGGGTTAGGTGAGAAGTCCTAACTTGGAGGGTTAGGTGAAAAGTCCCAACTGGAGGGTTAGGTGAAAAATCCTGGCTTGGAGGGTCAGGTCCTAGCTTGGAGGGCTAGGTTAGATGAAACCCTAGCTTGGAGGGCTAGGTTGGAGCCCCTGGATCGGTCTGGTGATCGATCAGGGAGGTTGGCACAATACTCCTTCGTGGATAGTTCTGGTGACCGATCCAGCGATGACTGACCGATCTGGTAACCGATCAGGGAGTATGCGTTTCACTCAATGCACAGCTCCTAATCGGTCTGGTGACCGATCAGGGAGCTCATAAGTGGGTTGAGTTCCCCTGCTGATCTACTCCTGATCGGTTCGGTGACCGATCAGGGAGCATCCAGTAGGTTTTTGGTAAACCTACTGATCGGCTCCTGATCGGTCTGGTGACCGATCAAGGAGAAACTGTGACCGATCAAGCTGAACAATCAACTATCGTGAGGTTTCTCAACCTGACCGATCAGGCTGGAGCCTGATCGGTCTGGGAGCAGCCTGATCGGTCTGGTGACCGATCAGCCAGTGGATTCCGAGAGGGATTGTGGCAAGCTGATTGCCGGATCGGTTTGGTGACCGGTCCGGGTGACCGATCATACGATCTTGCGATTCCATGTTTCTCACTAAGGACCGATCAGGCTAGAGCCTGATTAGTCTGGGATAGTTCTGATCGGTCCGGTGAGCGATCACTTTAATTCAAATTTCATTGTCAGACGCTCTGATCGCGTCTGAACGTATCTGATTCTCTGCGCTTATCATCTTATACTTGATTTTCTGATTGATATGCAGTGCTAATGCTCTGATTAAGCTGCAGGTGACAGGGATGGATTCAAACACTCAAGGGAGAGTCAAAGGAGGCCTTTCCTTGGAGCAGGTTTGTCTATTTGCCATCTCAGGTTGCAACGGGCGCTGGCGCTGGCTGGAGCTGCTGACTGGGGCTAGGCTGAGGGAAGCTCAGGGAGTCCAGGAGAGCTCAGCAGGCTGGTGGTTGCAGGTGAGCAGCTGGAGGCTGCAGGGAGATGGTGTCACCTGACGTTCAGTGGAGAAACAAAAGGAGCGTAGCGGAGAAGAGCAAAGTAGAGTTCTGGGAAGAGACTTCTGGCTTGAGTTCTTACTGTGAGATCGTTTTTCTCCACACTTTGCTTGTGCGATTACATCCATCATCTTGAGCAAGCAACTGTGATCTTAGAGGCAACCATCGATTACTTGGGCACTTGAAAGAAAGAACAAGGAGCTTGAGTTCATCAGCGAGAAGACACGGAGAAGGGTGTTCTTGCGTGAGATCTGCGCTGGGTGGAGCTCGGGAGAAGCTTGCTTGTGTTCTTGTCTGTTCTAAGTGCTGAGTAAGATCCTTCTTGTGTTTCATTGTGCTTAAGACTATATCTCTGTTGAAACGCTGTGGAGAGGTTACTCCACCGAGAAGGAGGTTGCATTTTATCCGGTGTTCACCGGGGCTTGATCTGCCGACGATCAAGGGATCACCCACCTTAAGGGCACGCCAAGGAGTAGGGGCAAGTTATCCCCGAACCTTGTAAATCCTCTTGTTAGCGTTTTACATTTGTGCTTAGCTAGGTATTATTTCTGCACACTCTATTTTCTTTAGCTTCCGCTGTGCTACTAATCATTGAGTCGCAGAAATTTCAAAAACACAAAGTTTCGGTGTCTGGCTACATTCACCCCCCCCCCTCTCTAGCCATTCAAGGTCCAACAAGTGGTATCAGAGCTTGGGGCTCTATACAAGCGGATTAACAACTGAGAGCTATCAACAATGGCTTTGAGAGAAGGTTTTTCCACCACCGGTCCGCCCTTCTTCGATGGAGCAGATTTCCAATATTGGAGATCAAAGATGGAGTACTACCTAATGATGGACATCAACACTTGGTTCGCTGTGAAGGAGGGTTTCACCCCTCCTAAGGATGATGAAGGCAAGGAACTTGATTCATGGCATTGGTCGGCTGAACAAACCCGAAAGAGTGAAGCCAACGCGAAGGCGGTGTTGACCCTACAATGTGGCATGAACAAAGACCAACTCATCAAGGTTGGTCCATTTTCAAGTGCAAAAGACTAGTGGAACAAGCTTATAGAACTCCACGAGGGCACCCGAGATTCAAGAATCGCCAAGAGGGATTTATTCCTCAACCAACTCCAAAACCTCTCCATGAAGGAGAATGAAACCGTAAGTGAACTCCATAGCCGGTTCAAGGAAGTCCTCAACGGGCTTCTTCTATTGATGAAAAGGTCGAAAATCGCGACTTTGTGAGGTATGTGTTAAAAGCATTTCCAAGGAATGATTTGTGGTCATCCATGGTGGATGCCTACAAAGTCTCCAAGGACCTATCAATTGTCAAGTTAGATGATTTGTTTTGTGAGATGGAATTGCATGAAATGGCTAACAAAGGCCCCAAGGAGAAGGGGATTGCCTTAGTTGCAGGGGAACGATCTAATAAGAAGAAGAATGAGAAGAAGAAGGAGAAGGAAGTCTCTTCATCTTCATCCTCTTCTGAATCTGAGTCCGAATCCGAGGAAGATGGCAGCGGCTCTTCTTCCTCCGAGATGGCCAATTTCGTTAGAAGAATGATGAGAAGGGGTCGATGCTTCAAGGGTAAAGGTAACCCTAGTGAAGCTAAAGTTGATAAGTCTAATGCTTCTTGTTATGAGTGTGGCAGGAAAGGGCACTTCAAGAGTGAATGCCCAAAGCTAAAGAAGAAGGAGGAGAAATCCAAGAAGAAAGAGGAGAAATCAAAGAAGAAGAAGAATGCCTTGAAGGCCTCTTGGGATGAATCCTCCTCAAGCTCAT
The DNA here is from genome assembly GCA_024364735.1 of Boesenbergia rotunda. Classification (NCBI taxonomy): domain Eukaryota; kingdom Viridiplantae; phylum Streptophyta; class Magnoliopsida; order Zingiberales; family Zingiberaceae; genus Boesenbergia; species Boesenbergia rotunda. The sequence continues at coordinate 670,578 of JAGFNQ010006288.1, forward strand.
CTGATGAAGAGGAGGAGAAGAGCACACGACATGTGGCACTCATGACTCTTGGAGAAGAAAGCAGTGATGAATCCTCCAACTCCTCAAACGCGGCTTCATCATCTTCGGATGATGAAGAGGTAACCTCTCCCGAACTTGAAAAATGTTATAGAGCAATTGCATGCTTAACCAATATGCTGAAAAAGTCAAAAAATAAGGTTAAATCATTGCAATTAGAGGCTGAACAATTGAAGTCATCTAGGGATGAGAACATAGACGACTTGCATGTTGAAATGTTAGAGGATGAAATGAAATCTTTGAAAATTGAGATTGAACATTTGAAATCCTCTAGGGTTGAGGATGTAGATGATTTGCATGTTGAATTGTTAGAGGATGAAAATAAAGCATTGAATAGTGAAGTTGAGAGACTCAAGAATATTCTTGAGAAGTTCTCAACTAGCTCAAAGACCCTAGACATGATCTTGAATGCCCAAAGGGCGGTCTACAATAGGGCCGGTATTGGTTACCGACCCAAAGAACCTTCATTTGTGTCCTTAATGTCTAGGACTGGTGTTAGGCCACTTAAGATACCCAAGGTTCAAAAGAAAGTTGTCAAGGCATCGGTGCCTAAGTCTTGTCTAGCAGGTGCTTTAGGTCCCAAGGTTTGGGTACCTAAAACTTCTATTTTTCGAATTGTGTAGGTTATGATTGAGGGGGAGCATCTATCAACTTGGTTCGTTGATAGTGGATACTCCAAACACATGACCGGGGATAGATCATTGTTTACCACACTTCAAAGAAAAAGTAGAGGTAATATTTCATTTGGTAACAATGGTAGTCTTAAGGTCATAGGAATATGAGACATTCAAATGTCCGAATGTCTTAGAATTAAGAATGTCCTTCTAGTCAAGGGGATGACATTTAATCTCCTAAGTGTCAGTCAATTGTGTGATGCGGGTTACACAATCGATTTTCAATCAAGTCAATGTCTAGTTAGACACCATGACAATGTTGACACGGTACTAGTAGGAACTAGAGTAGATAACATTTACCAAGTTTCCTTTAAAAGTGCTATTAATGCTTTTGCTAAGTGTCTCATGTCAAAAGAAGAGGATGTTGGTGCAGAAAGCACCAGATCGAACCTTGTTTTGATATTGGCAAAGGATTCAAAGTTAAGGGTTATTTGTTGTCTAACAATGCTGCTTGAGAGTGCAGGAAACAAAGTCCTAGCGAAGGGCTGCTAGGCACCTGACGATGGGCTATCAGGAAACCAAGACCTGGCGAAGAGTTGCTGGGCGAAAACCAAGTCCTAGTGAAGGGATGCTAGGCACCTGACGATGGGCTGTCAAGAAACCAAGTCCTGGCGAAGGGTTGCTGGGCGAAAACCAAGTCCTGGCGAAGGGCTGCTAGGCGAAAACCAAGTCCTGGCGAAGGGCTGCTAGGCGAAAACTCAAGACCTGGCGAAGGGCTGCTGGGCAAAAACCAAGTCCTGGCGAAGGGTTGCTGGGCGAAACTCAAGACCTGGCGAAGGGCTGCTGGGCAAAAACCAAGTCCTGGCGAAGGGCTGCTGGGCGAAACTCAAGACCTGGCGAAGGGCTGCCGGGCAAAAGTCCAACTGGAGGATCCGGTTGGCACCAGGTAAATTCTCCCAAGAGGAGTAGGTGAGGACGTGTTTCCCTTGAGGGAACATTAGGCGTCGGTTCGACCTAGGGCTCCATTTTGGAGACCAAAGTCAGAACCAAGACAGCTAAGGCTGTATAAAATAATTATTGTTTTGTTGTGTTTTGGACTAACCCTTGATGCAGGACCAAAGGGACGTGTGTCTGCAACTCAGAGAGCCTCAAAGGAGTGAGGCAACAGCTGAGTAAGGCACCCTAAGTGTCCAGGGCGTCCTCAAGGTGAACCAGAACCAAGCGAAGCAAAATAGGCTTTAGCTGCTTACTGGGCTAGGCGCCCTCAGCAGCGAAGGCGCCTTCGTCAGTGAAGGCGCCTTCAGCAGCCAAGGCGCCTCCAGCTCTCTCTGCGAAGCTTCAACTCAATCCAGCCGAGAAGACCGGGTCAACCAAGGCGCCCTCAGCGACCAGGGCGCCCCAGAGGTCAAACCTCATCCCTATTCCGGTGCGATAACTCTTGATCGAGCGAAGCACGGATCGGGTGACACGTGGCAGGGCGCCCTCGACGACCAGGGCGCCCCTAGGTGCTATAAATAGCACCCCTCGACCCCTAGCTTCAACACCACTTTCATTCAACGCTTCCAAATGCTCTGACGACTACGCTCTGCTCCAGGAACTTCCCAACTCAAGTACGTAGCGTCATCGACCTCCCGCTGCACCGAAACTCGATCTACAACCGGGAGTTGGTAAAACATAGTGTAACTTTCTATTTACAGTCATTTTTGTAATCTTACTCTGTAACCGTTTTGTGCATTATAGAATTGCCCAAAGTAAACGGTCAACGACCGTGGGCCTTGGAGTAGGAGTCGACCCAGGCTCCGAACCAAGTAAACTACTAGTGTTTGCGTTGTTTGATTTTATTCAGCTGCGTAACTGCTCTTTCTTTTAAATCCGAATATTTTCCGATATTCACCCCCCCTCTATCGGTCTTTCTCGATCCAACAAGTGGTATCAGAGCGGGGTAGTTCAAACTTGGTGCAACCACCAGTTTGAATGTTTTTTCGGATTTACGAATTTTTTAATTTTATTTCTTTTCTTTTTGTTAATCAACGCAACTCAATCTCGTTCGCCTTTTTCAATTTTGAATTTTCATCTTTTCACCATAAGTCTAAATTAATAAAATGAACAATTCTTAAAAATTTGTCATAAATTTTTTTATTATTATTTTAATATTATTTCTCGAAATTCGTGCCACTTTAATTCAAGCAATCTTTTAACTCTTATTTTTCACCATTAATCAGAATATTCATTTCCCAAAAATTTTGTCTCAAATTTTTTTTATTTTATTATTATTCTGCCTCGAAATTCGTGTAATTTTTTTTTTGGGCAAATTTTTTTTCTTCTTCTCCCGCACTACTAATCCAAGACCAAGTCTTGGTACATTCTGTTAGTTCTTTTGTGTGCAAGAGGTTATTTTATGGCCAACCAAGAGTGGAACAGTGCCCGTCCACCATTATTCTCCGGCGAGAACTTCAGCTTTTGGAGAAGACAAATGGAGTCCCTTCTGAAGACCCATATGGACATATGGATGATCATTCAAACTGGGTTCCACCTCCATACAGAAGATGAACTATCAATTGCATGGGACAAACTGGATGAACCAACCCTCAACCAAATTAAGACTGATGCAAGAGCAACTGCAATTCTTCAATGCGGTCTAACCAACGAACAACTCAAGCTAGTCGGTTCATTTGGATGTGCTAGAGAAATGTGGGAGAAATTGATCAATCTTCATCAAGAAATCTCAGATGAAGAAGAAGATCAGGTAAGTTATCTCGCACTCTCGGTCCAAGCACAGATAGCCGAGTCAGAGTCTGAACCTGAACCCAGAGTCGAAATCGAACCAGCAGAATCAGACAACGAACTGACTGAGATGGTAACCAATTTCAAATTCTTTTCTAAATTAGAATTAAATAATCAAGCTGATACTGCAATGGTCGAGGAAGGTATAACTTTTGCAGGGAAAACTCCAAGAGAACCATCAAAGAAGGAGCTTCAAACGGTACCCAAGTCCGACTCAGACACGGAATCAGAAGATCAATTTAGATCCGAGACAGCAACAATTAAGGGGGAGATTCCTAATAAGGAATCAAAAGGTAAAATTACAAATTTAAATTTTAAAAATCATATAATTTGTTACATATGCAGGGAGAGAGGGCACTACCAAACTAAGTGTCCTACTCGAAAGATTCAAACGATACCACCGACGGCGACAAAGGAACGAGCTCCAAAAGCACGAAAGAACAAGAGTCGCATTCAATGCTTCAAGTGTCAGGAGTTTGGGCATTACAAAGAGGAATGCACAGATAAACGTTACAAAGATCCAGGGAAACCAACCAAAATGGGTAACTGTAATTTACATCCAAATCAACTCTTTACCTTGAATACTGATAGTTTAATTAATCTCCCTTGGTCAAATTTAGATATGGATGCATGCTTAGATAACTTGATGAAATCATGTATATTAGCAAAGTCAAAATTCAAAATGTTAAGACAAGAAATTGAGACTTTGAAAATTAAAATTGATATACAAGAAAAACTGATTAATAATTTTGCAAACGTAGAAAATCCAGAAATTTCTCCTCACTATGACATTATCTGAAGTTTTGTCTTGGCTATTCATAGGACTAGATACCTTAAGGACTTAACCAACTAGTTGAAATTTGACAACATAGTATTGGGAGGAGGTGAGATGATAGTACGTTGGGGAAACCAACTCTAATAAGATCAAGTCTACTTGGTCTCTTTAGACTGGTAAAACCAGCCGAAGCTACCGATCCAAGACCCAAGCTAGTTGGACCAGAAAATGACCTAATTTAATTTGAAAATGAAATTTCATTAAAAGGCTTTGTCAAGGAAAGGGTGGATGATCCCATAAGGCTACGGCCAAAGAAGGCCTAGTGCCTCGCCAAGACCTGGAAGCCAATTTCTGAAATTCAAATTCAAATTATCTTATGTCAAATTCGAATCTAACACAAATTTCAAATAATTATAGATTCAAACCTGTTTTCAAAAATTCTTTTTCAAAATCACTCTTTTTCTGTCTTCGAAGTCAATTATACTTTTTCAAAAACAAACATTTTTTTTCGTTTCAAAGTTAAACATTTTTGCCTTCAAACCTGTCTCACAAGAACTTTTAAGGCTAACTGTTTGAAAACCCTAGATTGGGTGAGACAGGAAAATTAAGTTCAAATTAAAATTTCTTTTATGTTGTGTTTTCATTCAGAGAATAATTTCAACATAGTCAAACCATGATTAACATGGTTAAACCTTAGTCAACTGAGTCAAACATGGTCAAACCTAGTTAATGCTAAAGACCCTTTAAGCACTTAGATAAAGTTAAGACAAGTCGAATACAAGGGGAGTTCTTTTTAGATTTATTCTCAAAACCTGATGCTCTAAAATTTAGTATCATTTCAGAATAAGGCCTTCAAAAATTACTCAAAATTCTTGGTATATTACTATCTCTTTGAAAAATTATTTCAAAATATTTCTTTTCAAAAACTGTGTTATTATTATTACTTCAAATTGAGGTGTCAAAAATTTATCTCCTTGAAAGTTTCATACTCAGAAGATTATTCAAAATTATTCTTTTGTTTTTAATAAACCCTAAAGACACAGAGGAAGGTCCACTTCATGATCTACTAGGACTCCTAGGATGTGTCAAATTTAGGGGGAGTTTGATTCAAAAGAAGAATTTCTGAAAATTTTTTTTGGTAATTATTTGTTTTGAAGTTATTAGATAATTCTTATAATTTAAATCAAACCCTAAATCTCAGAGGAAGATCGCTTGTAGTCAACAAGCTTCCTAGGACTGGGTCAAGTTTAGGGGGAGATGAAATTAAAAGAATTATTGAACATTTTCAAAATTATATGTTTTCATGCACTGCAAGTTCAAAATCCTTTTGAAAACTTAAATAATTTTTTCTGTCAAAATACTATTATTTTACAAAATTCTTGTGGCTTATGAAATTAATTACTTGGGTTGGAGAAAATTTTCCAGGACACTTAGGAAAATATCCTTGTAGTCAACAAGGTTTCCTAGGATTGTGTCAGACTGGAAAAGAAACCTAGTCAAGTAAAATATTTTTTGTTCAAAATGCATAATTCTTTTCAAAAATTACTTATACTTTTCAAAGTCTAATTCTTTTCAAAAATTACTTATACTTTTCAAAGTCTAAGTCTTTTCAAAATTACTTATATCTTTCAAAGTCTAAATACTTTTTTAAAAGTACTTATGTGTTTCAAATCTTAACTTATTTCAAAAGTACTTAGATTTTTCAAAAATACATAATATTTATTTCAAAAGTACTTTTGAAGATTCAAAAGCACTTATATCCTCAAAATACATAATATCTGTCAAAAAGTACTGCAATAATGTTTTCAAAAGTATAAATATTTTTCAAGGCAATATTGTTCTAAGTGCGTGAATTTTCTAAAAAGATTAGCCTACAAATATAAAGTATCTTTTCAATACTTTTCCAAATAAAGTTTTGTTGGTGCAATTTAAAACTTTTTGCTATACTTTCAAGAATTATACTAAGTATTTTCATGCTTTCAAAACTCATAGGCTCTGATACACAAACGCTCTCCTTAAAACTTCTCTCAAAATATTTTTATATTAGACTTAAAAATGGTCTAAAACATAAGGAGAAGAGTTTTACATTAAGGGGGAGAGAAAGGGAATTTTATTTTTAAGCTATTTCAAAATTTTAAGCATTTCTAAGTGGTTCGAAGTTATTTTTAGTGCATGTTTTTTAAATAAAATTTTCCTTAGTAATCAAAATTTGTCTGAGAAAAAGGGTTTTTAACAAAGTTTAAGCTTGCTTTTCAAAAGTGTCTATGGATACAAATACTTTTGCTCTTTTTTTTAAAAATACTTTGTCAAAAACCTATTTTTGGTAGAACTCAAAACTCCCCATTAGAAACCTTGCTAACCCATGTATGCTTTTGATATATGTCAAAGGGGGAGGAAAGGTCAAAGTTAAGTATTTTAAGTAGTTTATAACACAAGTATTCAGGGTTTTATGAAAAATAAAGAATTTTTTTTCTCAACTCTACAGTTATGCTTCAGTTATGCTTCACTGTTTACCTTATGCTCTTAACTGTTGTAATTTTTTTCTTAACTTTGAATTGTGTTGCCATAATCAAAAAGGGGGAGATTGTTGGTGCAGAAAGCACCAGATCGAACCTTGTTTTGATATTGGCAAAGGATTCAAAGTTAAGGGTTATTTGTTGTCTAACAATGCTGCTTGAGAGTGCAGGAAACAAAGTCCTAGCGAAGGGCTGCTAGGCACCTGACGATGGGCTGTCAGGAAACCAAGTCCTGGCGAAGGGTTGCTGGGCAAAAACCAAGTCCTAGCGAAGGGATGCTAGGCACCTGACGATGGGCTGTCAAGAAACCAAGTCCTGGCGAAGGGTTGCTGGGCGAAAACCAAGTCCTGGCGAAGGGCTGCTAGGCGAAAACCAAGTCCTGGCGAAGGGCTGCTAGGCGAAAACTCAAGACCTGGCGAAGGGCTGCTGGGCAAAAACCAAGTCCTGGCGAAGGGCTGCTGGGCGAAACTCAAGACCTGGTGAAGGGCTGCTGGGCAAAAACCAAGTCCTGGCGAAGGGCTGCTGGGCGAAACTCAAGACCTGGCGAAGGGCTGCCGGGCAAAAGTCCAACTGGAGGATCCGGTTGGCACCAGGTAAATTCTCCCGAGAGGAGTAGGTGAGGACGCGTTTCCCTTGAGGGAACATTAGGCGTCGGTTCGACCTAGGGCTCCATTTTGGAGACCAAAGTCAGAACCAAGACAGCTAAGGCTGTATAAAATAATTATTGTTTTGTTGTGTTTTGGACTAACCCTTGATGCAGGACCAAAGGGACGTGTGTCTGCAACTCAGAGAGCCTCAAAGGAGTGAGGCAACAGCTGAGTAAGGCGCCCTAAGTGTCCAGGGCGCCCTCAAGGTGAACCAGAACCAAGCGAAGCAAAATAGGCTTCAGCTACTTACTGGGCAAGGCGCCCTCAGCAGCGAAGGCGCCTTCGTCAGTGAAGGCGCCTTCAGCAGCCAAGGCGCCTCCAGCTCTCTCTGCGAAGCTTCAACTCAATCCAGCCGAGAAGACCGGGTCAACCAAGGCGCCCTCAGCGACCAGGGCGCCCCAGAGGTCAAACCTCATCCCTATTCCGGTGCGATAACTCTTGACCGAGCGAAGCACGGATCGGGTGACACGTGGCAGGGCGCCCTCGACGACCAGGGCGCCCCTAGGTGCTATAAATAGCACCCCTCGACCCCTAGCTTCAACACCGCTTTCATTCAACGCTTCCAAACGCTCTGACGACTACGCTCTGCTCCAGGAACTTGCCAACTCAAGTCTGTAGCATCATCGACCTCCCGCTGCACCGAAACTCGATCTACAACCGGGAGTTGGTAAAACAGAGTGTAACTTTCTATTTACAGTCATTTTTGTAATCTTACTCTGTAACCGTTTTGCGCATTATAGAATTGCCCAAAGTAAACGGTCAACGACTGTGGGCCTTGGAGTAGGAGTCGACCCAGGCTCCGAACCAAGTAAACTACTGGTGTTTGCGTTGTTTAATTTTATTCCGCTGCGTAACTGCTCTTTCTTTTAAATCCGAACATTTTCCGATATTCACCCCCCCTCTATCGGTCTTTCTCGATCCAACAGAGGAGTCCACCCTTTGGCACCGGAGGCTAGCATATGTGAACATGAAGAATATCCGAAAGTTGGTCAACAAAAGACTAGTTCGTGGCTTACCAAGCATCAAGTATGAAAAAGAAAAGATTTGTGATTCATGTCAAATGGGTAAGCAAACAAAATCTACACATAAAGGTAAAAGCGCTGTAAGTACATCTACCGCTTTAGATTTACTTCACATGGATCTATTTGATTGTAGCACTATCATATCTTTGAATGGAAGTAGATATTCCTTTGTTATCATTGATGATTTTACTAGATATACATGGACTTATTTTCTTAAATATAAGGATCAAATCTTAGATGTCTTCATTTCTTTTTGTAGAAGAATTGAAAATGAAAAATCATCAACTATTAAGACAATTAGAAGTGATCATGGAAGTGAATTTCAAAACCAACGATTTTTAGAGTTTTGTCAAGAAAGATGGTATAGACATGAGTTCTCTACTCCTAGAACACCACAACAAAATGGTGTTGTAGAGAGGAAGAACCGTGTTCTACAAGAGGCTGCACGAAGCATGCTCAATGAGTACTCACTACCGAGTTACATATGGGCCAAAGCTGTAAATACAACTTGCTACGTGCAAAACTGAGTCCTCATCCATAGGTTCTTAGGAAAGACTCCCCATGAACTTTGGTTTGGAAAACCACCTACGGTTAAACATCTTAGGGTGTTTGGTTGTAAGGTGTTTATCCTAAACACCAAGGACCACCTTGAAAAGTTCACGGCAAAGGCTGATGAAGAAGGAGTTCAACTCGAATTTAGGAGACTAAGTTTGAATGAAATTCCAAGTGTTGTTGATGGTGATGAGTCCGATGACGGTGAGCCTAGACAACACATAGATCAGCCTGATCCTGAGGCTGAGCTGGTGTCTAGTGAAACAATTCAAGAAGCACCACCAACACCTAGGCCAACTAGATTAGCCTCTAGTCATCTCCAAGACCAAATTATTGGAGACATCCATCATGGGGTTAGGACTAGATCATTCTTCCGGAATGAGGCTAATGAAGTTGCTCTAATTTTCAAAATTGAACCTAGAAAAATTGATGAAGCATTAAATGATCCCGATTGGATCATTGCTATGCAAGATGAACTAGGTCAATTCGAAAGAAGTCAAGTTTGGGACTTAGTCCCTAGACCTAAGAAGACCACCATTATTGGAACCAAATGGGCCTTCAAAAATAAGTTGAACCATAAGGGAGAAATCATAAGAAATAAGGCACGCTTAGTAGCCAAGGGCTACAGTCAAGTTGAAGGCTTTGATTATGATGAGACCTATGCTCCCGTGGCACGATTAGAGTCCATCCGATTGATGCTTGCATTTGCAGCGCATCGTGGTTTCAAGCTATATCAAATGGACGTCAAATCGGCCTTCCTAAATGGTTTAATTAGAGAAGAGGTCTATGTTAAACAACCTCCGGGGTTTGAGAGTACCGAATTCCCAAACCACGTGTTTAAGCTCAGAAAGGCACTCTATAGCCTTAAACAAGCACCTCGAGCTTAGTATGAGCGGTTATCGATATTTTTAATTGAAAAAGGCTTTGTAAGACACCAAATAGACCCTACACTATTTCTAAGGAGAGATGGTGACAATATATTTGTAGCCCAAGTATATGTCGATGACATAATTTGTGGCTCAAACAATAAGGGCTATTTAAATGAGTTCATTGGACACATGGAGAGTGAATTTGAAATGAGTCTAGTGGGAGAGTTGACTTTCTTCCTTGGACTTGAAATCAAACAAACCCGAGATGGGATCCATGTGCACCAATCAAAGTATACTCAAGAAATGCTTCGAAAATTCAATATGAGTGATTCAAAGGAAGTAACCACTCCCATGGCTACAAACACAAGATTAGACAGTGATGAGAGTGGTAAACCTGTTGATTTGACTCAATATCAGAGAATGATAGGTAGTCTGCTATACCTCACAGCCAGTTGACCTGATATACTTTTCGCTATGGGTATGTGCGCTAGATATCAAGTTTGTGCCAAGGAATCTCACTTAATTGCTGTCAAGAGAATTTTGAGATATCTTAAGGGCACAATTAGTGTTGGTCTATGGTACCCCCGTACCGAATCATTTGATCTGATTGACTATACTGATTCCGACTACGCTGGATGTAAGTTGGATCGGAAAAGCACTAGTGGGGGTTGTCAATTTTTAGGATCATCTTTAGTTAGTTGTTCAAGTCGGAAGCAACATTGTGTTGCTCTCTCCACGACCGAGGCAGAATATATTGCTATGGGAGAGAGCATATCGCAATTGTTGTGGATAATTCATACTTTAGAGGACTATGGATTAAGTTACAAGGGTGTGCAAGTGTTGTGTGACAACATAAGCACAATTAACCTAACGAAGAATCCGGTCCATCACTCTAGGACTAAACATATTGAAGTGCGTCACCACTTCATTAGGGATCATGTTGCAAGAGGAGATGTTGTACTCTCATATGTAGAGTCCAAATCGAATCTAGTGGACATTTTCACTAAACCACTCCCCGAAAATGAGTTTAGCTTCTTAAGAAGGGAGTTGGGAATGTGTCGCGCTTCATAGGTTTCAAAATGCATTTAAAACCCTTCATGATTAGTTCTAATTGTTGGGATACAATTGGGTAACTTTGGGGACATCTCACACAAACTATAAGGTTCAACAAAATGATTTTGTTTGCTAGAAATGGGGTGAGATGTTAGGATCAACTCAATTTCTCAAAATGTCGATGCATCCCTTGAGAAATTAAGTTGACGAGATAATAATCACTTCGGTGACCAAGTATGGGGAAAACCATTGCATAACATATGTGTATATAGCTCCATGATCATACTTAGACATTCCAATCAAGGCAACTTGATTGGAAACCTGAATTTGATACAAACTTAGTTGAAATTGCTTGAATGATTGTTGATTGAGTTTGACTCCATTTGGATGGATCAAAGTGATTGTTGAACCTATAAGGACTTTTGATCCTTGTTCAGGGATCAATTTTAGTCATGAGATCATGTCCAAGTTCGATAAACTTCATCAGATCTCGTTGGAAAAATTCTGAAAATCTGAAACTGAAAGTTTCTGATCGAATCTGGGAGTTTCAGGAACCCTGATCGGTCACTCGACCGATCAGGCATAGGGTTGATTGGTTCCCGGACCGATTTGGCTCCATCCTGTAACGATTGGTCCAATGACCGATCAGAGAGGCATCAGTGACTTTACGAAATTCTGATCAACCTTACTGAGCTAGCCTGGATCGGTCCCCGAACCGATCTGGCACCCTATGGTGATCTGTCCACAGACCGATCAGGGAGCTCACAGGTTTCTCTCCGAACCCTACTGTTCGTGTCCTGATCGATCAGCTGACCGATCAGGAGCGCTCCTGATCGGTCACCCGACCGATCAGGCCCAGGTCAGTCCGATCAGGCTATAGCTTGATCGGTCTGGGCGCTATTAGATCGAACAATGATCCGTTCATATGCATTAAAGTATGGTTGGTGGACCGATCCACCAACCGATTAACTCCTACCAAAACCTCTCCTTGCCGAACCCTAGCGCCGAAACCTCCCACTTGCGCCTTTTCATCCTGAGCGAGAGTGTTCCTGCGTCTCCCTCTTTCTCGTGCGTGCGAGTTCTTGCGAAGGTCTCTACGGGCGTCTCCTTGTTCATACTTGGACATTCTAACAAGGAAACTTGATTGGAAACTTGAATTTGATACAAACTTGTTTAAATTTGCTTGGATGATTGTTGATTGAGTTTGACTCCACTTAGGTGGAGCAAAGTGATTTGCCAAAACCATAAGGACCTTTGATCCTTATTTAGGGATCAATTTTAGTCAAGAGATCACTTCCAAGATTGATAATCTTCATCAGATCTTATCAGATATCGAAGAGAAGTCTGAAACTGAAAGTTTCAGATCGTATCAGACAATATCAAGAACCCTGATCGGTCACTGGACCGATCAGGAGTAGGGCTGATCGGTCCCCGGATCGTTCTGGCTCCCTCCTGTGTTGATCGGTCCACAGACCGATCAGAAGGGCCACAGAACACTTCACAGAAAAGTGTCCAAACATTCTATTTTAGCCTGGATCGGTCCTCGGACCGATCTGGTACCCTGTGGTGATCGGTCCATAGACCGATCATGGGGGCTTCCAGAATACCCTTCAAACCTACTGTTCGCTTCCTGATCGATCAGGCCGATCGATCAGGAGCCTACCTGATCGGTCACCCGACCGATCAGGTCCAGGCAGTCTGATCAGGCCGACACCTGATCGGTCTGGGCGCTACCAGATCGAACAGTGAACCGTTCGATCACATTAAATTTCGGTTGGTGGACCAATCCACCAACCTAATAACTTCGCGAAAACCCCTTATTCCCCAAGCCCTAGCGCCGAAATACCTTCCCACGCGATCTTCTTCCTGTGTTTCCTCCTCCCTGCGAGTGTTCTTCCTTGTGCGTGAGTTCCTCGTGTGAGTGAGTTTCTGTGTGCGTGCGATCTTGAGTGTCCTGCGAGCTCTTCCTTGTCTTCGACAAGTTTCTCTCTCGCTCAAGGTCTTGCACTCCTTTCTTGCGCCGAGAACTTTTTCCTGCGTGAGCTCTTCTTCCAGACTTCAAGATCTTCTTCACAAATCATCAATGGCACCTAAGTAAGCATTTTTGGTTAGTTTTTCTTACAGTTGAGTTCATAGATTATGTATTTGGGCTAACCATGGTCTTTCTTTTGGTGTTTTACTATTGTGCTGTGACCCTATAATTGTGCTGTGACCCTTCCTTGCCATGACCTTTCAATTTTACTGATTAAACCCCATCTCACTTGATCAATGCTTCATGTACCCTTGATTATTCTATACCTTGACCAATTCTCGTATTGATTTAGTGATCCTTTAATTTGTGTCATGATTCCCTTTATTTGATTCAATTGTTGCCATGATCAATTCTTTCCAACCTTTAGAAAGTCATCCAAAGGGAAAGAACCAGTAGAGGGGAGCTTGAAGGGCAAAGCCCCTTCATCATCCGCGCCCTCCCGAAGGCCTCAGCCTTCCTCAAGCTCTCGCTTTCCCAATGCTGCCTGTGAACAGGCTTTTCAATCCCGTACCTTCAAATTACTCTCTTGCCGATCGATTGATGTTCCATTTCTATCCGAGCACTGTCCCTCCATCATGGAGATAGTCACTTTCTACAACCTTGGCTTTCTCCTTTCCTTAGAGCGGACTATAAACTATGATCTTGTCTCGGAGTTTTACAACAACTTTCAACAAGGGCCTCAAGGAGGCTTTGAATTCACCACCCACGTAGCAAAGAGAAATCTCGATTTCTCTTATGAGATTCTAGCGGAGTATCTTGGCGGTCGACAATCGCCTAACATGTATTCTATTTATCCTGAGCTCCCAGACCCTTTGTTGCCTCCTTTTGCCGATGTTACCCCCGACACCATTTATCAACATTTCTTTTGACATCCCCGCCCAGCCGGGCTTGATGAGTTGGGTCCTGATATTCCGACTTTTGCAGCCCTACGACTTGCTCCTGTTGACTACATCCTCTTCAAGATAATCACAAATTGCATCTTGCCTATCACTTCAAAGCCCTTGACCGAGATCCGTCCCTATCATTGCCTGATGCTCTATGGTATGCACTGCTGCATGGACTTTGACATCATGGAGAGTATTTTTTCAGTCCATTCTATCCTATAGAGAGTCGAGCCGACGCACAGTCTATATGCCTTTTGGTGATGTGATCACCGACTGGCTTATGTCAGTACGTGTTGATGTCACCAAGGGCAGGACAGTGCCCATGGTCAGACAGGATTGTCGGCTTGGCCGGAGAGCATTCGCCAAATTTGGTATCATTATTCGAGATCTCGATCGGGCACTGGTTTGTAAGGATGGGAGGGGTCTTAGTGATCTACCAGGGGGAGGTCCACACTTTCAGGCACACGCCGATGCTGCTGCACCTCAGGAGGCTCCCGCTGTTGCTGCTGACTACGACTATGAGCCCGAGCCGGACTTACGATGGCAGATTTTCGAGCTGGATCAGACGATCCAGTATGATCTTCATCTGCGAGAGCTTTATCGAGAGGAGGTCCGTTCGGAGTTCCGATCTTTCGACCGCAGACTGACCGCGGTGGAGTCTGATGTCTCCGGGGTTCGTGAGCTGTAGCAGACGTGGTACGATGAGTGGCGCCAGCACACATTCCCAGGAGGTGCGCCCTCTGCCAGTGCTGCACCAGGGTCTGTTGTCCCTGATGATGTGGATGACCCCATGCAGGACACTGACCCCCCCTCCCCCGCTGACGATTGATTGTGTTTTGCTCTTACTTTGTAGTATTTGACTCTTTGACGGATCTGTCCGTTATGACTATTTGCCTGTTATGACCAACTATTGACTTTGATGCAGTGTTGTTCATCTAGCTATCTGTTTGACTATGCTGTATTTGCTTTAATGCATTTTGCCTGCCTATCATATGTGACCTATTATATTTATGTTCACTGTTGGTTTATATAGTTGTTGATATGACTACCATTCTAATATTGTGCATTGTTATGATCATGCTTATGAATACCATGTCCATATGATATATATGCGTGTTTTGCCATGCCTTATCTTTGTCATATGTTTTCATATGCTTTCATAAATTAAATCATACCTTTGTCGTTTTGGGATACCCATAGGGTTGAGGGGGAGTATGGTTAAACTTAACAGCCCCTTTAGATCCTTTTCGATGTTCAACAAAGGGGAAGAGTGAGGTTGGTTAAGTTTGGGATGATTATATTGTAGGGGGAGGATCCTGATTCCCCTATGATTCTGAAATTTGAATAAATTGATTGAGAATCCCTAAACTTAAAATCGGGTTGTCAAACAACAAAAAGGGGGAGATTGTTGATGCAGTCTGACCCTGATTATTATTTTGGTGTTGACATCGATTTTAGTTTAGGTTGATGATTATGATTATGATTGGGTTTAAGTCCTGGTCGTGGACTAGGCATGCCTAGTGGGACTAGGTTTGATAAAATCCTAGCTTGGAGGGCTAGGTGTGGAGAAATCCTAACCTGGAGGGTTAGGTGTGGAAAATCCTAGCTTGGAGGGTTAGGTGTGGAAAAGTCCTAACTCGGAAGGTTGGGTGAAAAGTCCTAGCTTGGAGGGCTAGGTGAAAAGTCCTAACTTAGAGGGTTAGGTGAAAAGTCCCAACTTGGAGGGTTAGGTGAAAATTCCTAACTTGGAGGGGTAGGTATGGAAAAGTCCTAACTCGGAAGGTTGGGTGAAAAGTCCTAGCTTGGAGGGTTAGGTGAGAAGTCCTAACTTGGAGGGTTAGGTGAAAAGTCCCAACTGGAGGGTTAGTTGAAAAATCCTAGCTTGGAGGGTCAGGTCCTAGCTTGGAGGGCTAGGTTGGATGAAACCCTAGCTTGGAGGGTTAGGTTGGAGCCCCTGGATCAGTCTGGTGATCGATCAGGGAGGTTGGCACGGTACTCCTTCGTGGATCGGTCTGGTGACTGATCCAGCGATGACTGACCGATCTGGTGACCGATCTGGGAGTATGCGTTTCACTCACTGCACAGCTCCTGATCGGTCTGGTGACCGATCAGGGAGCTCACATGTGGGTTGAGTTCCCCTGCTGATCTACTCCTGATCGGTCTAGTGACCGATCAGGGAGCATCTAGTAGGTTTTTGGCAAACCTACTGATCGGCTCCTGATCGGTCTGGTGACCGATCAGGGTGAAACTGTGACCGATCAAGCTGAACGATCATCTGTCGCGAGGTTTCTCAACCTGACCGATCAGGCTGGAGCCTGATCGTTCTGGGAGCAGCCTGATCGATATGCTGACCGATCAGCTAGTGGATTCCGAGAGGGATTGTGGCAAGCTGATTGCAGGATCGGTTTGGTGACCGATCTGGTGACCGGTCAGGTTGACCGATCATACGAGCTTGCGATTCCAAGTTTCTCACTGTGGACCGATCAGGCTGGAGCCTGATCAGTCTGGGATAGTTCTGATCGGTCCGGTGACCGATCACTTTAATTCAAATTGCATTGTCAGACGCTCTGATCGCGTCTGAACGTATCTGATTCTCTACGCTTAACAGCTGATACTTGATTTTCTGATTGATATGCTGTGCTAATGCTCTGATTAAGCTGCAGGTGATAGGGATGGATTCAAACACTCAAGGGAGAGTCAAAGGAGGCCTTTCCTTGGAGCAGGTTTGTCCATTTGCCATCTCAGGTTGCAACGGGCACTGGCGCTGGCTGGAGCTGCTGACTGGGGCTAGGCTGAGGGAAGCTCAGGGAGTCCAGGAGAGCTCATCAGGCTGGTGGTTGCAGGTGAGCAGCTGGAGGCTGCAGGGAGATGATGTCACCTGACGTTCATTGGAGAAACAAAAGGAGTGTTAGTGATATGAGAAAAATGTCCTAAGGCAATCGCCTTATGATTGTAATCATTTATGTTAATAAATGAATATTCACTATTTGAGTATAAATGTTTATGTATTTGATTGAGAACTTAAACTAATTTACTGAATGTCCGCAATACAATTCACAGTATGAGAGAATTTGTGATGAATTCACAACTAGAGATTATCTCTACATGTGCAATTGTGAAGTATTGAAATTGTCCCTAGTCGATGAATTGATAAATACGGACACTATCAATTCTATTGAGACAAGCATGAGTTATTCTCTAATCAGCTGATTTTCATTGGCTGGTGACATTGAGATGTCCGGAGATAAACATGAATGCTAGTTAAGGGAACTAGTTCATTGGAGTGACTGACTGTAAAACTTCATATGATAGTCTACATATAGATATGTCAGTGAAGTTCTTACTGCAGCTTAAGTGCGATGTTCCTTTGACTTACGGTGTTCAAGTCATCTTGGTCATGGAGACTTATACTTTGACATCTTAAGCAAGCATCTCCAAGAAGGTGTGGACCCAGGATGATTGGGTATAAGCCGAAGTGCCCGAAGATGTATGAACAGCCTACAAAGGATTCACCACTCCTTGCGAGGAGATGTATACCCGAGGTATATCGTCGGATTGTTGCTCGAAGCCTCTGGGCAGAGCATGACATGTTCAGAGTATGAATCTCTTAACTATATGAGAGTAATTAGAATCCGTAGGATGTGAAAACGTTACTTGGGCTAGGTGTGACGTAGTCAGCCTAGTGGGGACTGACACACATTGACCATGTCCTGAACCAAGTGGGTATAAGATAGTGAAGGGAATGGGGCACAATTCATTAAAGCTGCTGAAGGGTATCAGAATAGTTTCTGAGGTCAACCGTTGATCTTTCGATTTATTGGGGATCATGATGTACTACTAAGTGCCACTCATGATCGTTCTATAATTGGTTAATTATAGACGCCCAACATAAATCGAAAGCCTATTTAGTCACACGCACTACGAGTAATCATAGGGATTTAAAACGAGTTGAAAATTGAATTTTCCAATCAAGAGAGATTAGGTTTGGTTGAGCCAAACGATAAGTCGAATCTGAATTTTTCAGAGACGCATCGGAAGCGTAAAATGTCTAAGTCCTTTGAAGACTTAATAGATGAATTAAATGATTTTAATTCATTAGGGCGTGGCTTGGATGGGCCGGCCAAAGAGGGTCTCCATCCTCTTTGCTTTGCCGACCACAACAAAGGGAGAGAACCAAGTTTTTGGTTTAATTTATAAAATAAACCAAGTGTTGTTTGTTTTATAAAATTATGGATGATATAAATTTTTATATAATAAACCAAGGTTTGGTTTATTTTTCATGGAAATTAAAATGAACAATGGATTGGTTTATATTATTATATAGAATCAATCATGGATTGATTTACCATGATAAGAAAATTTATTCCATAAGAAAAAAGGAGACTTGGTCGGTTTTTATCATGAATTAAAATATGATAAAACTTGGCATGATGGAATAAGTCATAGAAAATTTATTTCATATGAAAAAAAGAGACTTGGCAGTTGAGAGGCCACTATATAAAGGACCCAAGGCAAGGCTTGGAAATCAATCGAAGTATTCTTGCCTGGGCTCTCTCCCTCTCCTCCCTTCTTTCTCTTGGCCGGCCGCAAGGCTCTTCTCCCTTCTTCTTGCCATGAGCACAAGGAGAAGCACCGAGGCGACAAAGTTTTTCCTTTGGGATGATCTTCCTCTCCGGCCATATCACCTTGGGATTGGGCGCAAGTCATCTTCCTCCTTCTCGCCGGAATTGTGATTCCGGCCAACCTTGGTAGTGAGTTTTTCGATGTGATTACTTCTCTCTTGGTTTTCTTGTCACATTCTCGGAGAATCTAGTAGTTCTCGAGAACACGAAACTCGTGGCTTTGCGAAGTCATCGCAAAGATACTCGGTGTGGACGCGAATAGAGGCGGAGCTTCCGAGGGACGCTTACGGTTGGATCTCGTCCCTTCCTTCGAGTTACGCGAGGTAATACGTAAATTAGTTTACGTTTCTACAAAATTTTAAATATATGATCATGTCTACACAAGATAAAGTTGCATGCTTAGATGTGTGGTTAAATAATTTGAGAAATTATTTATGCTAAACCTTCCGCTGCACGTAATTAATATTAAAATTACGAACCTGCATCTATGTCAACATGCTCCCGGTCCCAACAGTGGTATTAGAGCCGGTTAGTATTCGACATAATCATATAATTGTTTTGCGGAAAACTTTGTCATGATCTCAATTTTAGAAAATTTTCGATTATGGAAACTTTCCAATTATGGTAAATTTTCGATTTAGAAATTTCAAAGTTTGGAAATCATCATGAAATTTCGCAAACTTTTGAAATATCCCCGATTCTGAAATTTTATGATAATCGTGAAAACTTTCCATTTTTGGAAACTTTCTAATTTTGGAAATTTCCTATTTTGGTAATTTTTTAATTTTGGAAATACGTAAGTTTTCTTTGTACCAGAAACTTACAATTATTCTGAAAACCTTTTATTTTTAGAAACTTTCCATTTATGGAAAGCTCACAATTTTGGGCACTTTCTTTCAAGAAAGTCTAGACAAATTATGGGAATATTAATTGACATTTAAATTCATAATCGGAAATTAAATTATATACAAAATTCTTTATTTTGGATTGAGCCTCGGGGAGCCGTCCAATTTAAAGTTAGTTGTTATAATTAAATTTCCTAAATTGAATTTAAACTGTCAAATGTTTAATTTGGATTGAGCCTCGGGGAGCCGTCCAAATTATATTATCAATAAATTCTTATTTTGGATTGAGCCTCGGGGAGCCGTCCAAATTAAGTTATTGATATTAATTTTCAATAAATAAAATATGTGATCAAATCTTGGAAAATTTGAGGTGATTCTCAAACGATAATTTCTTTATTTGATTTATGAGGTGATGCTCTTACATATTATTGTCTCCAAAATTAATTAGGAAAATTGTTTCCTATAGAGTGTATTTCTTTAAATAAGATTTTCATGAAAATAATGTGGTTGAATTAAGGGAATTTATCTCTTAATTTAATAAGATTTGATTTAGAGAAATCAAAGTCTTAAACATATTAATTCCGAAATTGATTATGAGAATTTAGGAAATTGTTTCCCAAAACAATTCCTTAAATAAAGTATGAAATTAGAATTAGGAAATCTGGTTCCTAATTTAATTAATGAGACTTGATAAATTAAGTCACATACATACTTTATTAAGGAAATCGTTAGTACATGACTTAATTATATGTCATGAATGTGCTTAAAAGAAAAAGATGAGACCCAAAACCCCTTACAAAATATTAAGGCCAACACCTTTCATTAATATGGTTAGAACAGGAGTTTTGTTTCTCGTTTGGGTTGATGGACACATCCATGCCCGGCTTGAACCTCAACATGTTCAAACTATGGAATTAGTTTATGATTAATATAGTTGGAGTCAGAGGTCAATCCTTAGTTTTGGTTGTTGGACACATCGAAGCCTGACTAAACGGTTGAATGAGCTTCAACCATATTAAAACTATTTCTTGTTTAATGGGTCAGCCTTAAGCATGGAGCATCGATTTGTTATGCCACAGCCAAGGTCGATGTAAAGAGAGGTGCAGTTGGGTGTTATGTATATTGTTGCATACTAGTTAATGAGTTAACAACCCAATGATATATTTAAACATTCAATTAGTTGATAACATAATGTGATAGTTACATATGTGTAATATGTAATCGGTATAATTACCTACCTTCATAGCTAAGAATAACTTGATGGACTCCAGCCATGGTTATTCTTATCTATGGTTGGATATCAACCTATTTGGAGATGTTCCTACGATCTCCCGAATTAATAAAAAGGGTTATTCAATTCGAAAAATAAATAGGTTTAATTAATGTATATTGATGCATTCTTTATCATTCTCATCACATAACCTCAATTTGTATTTCTAGGATAATCACCTGTTCATATCTTCTCTGAATTTGTCTTCCATTTTGGACACCAATAAGTTAACTAAGGCCAAAAGGATTGAAAAGGCACTTGCCATCACTGCGGCAAGGAGGGCCACTGGCGAAGAAACAACAAGGTTTATCTTGAGTCCTTGAAGAAGAAGGCATCCGATGCCCCATCCTCTTCAGGCATCTTCGTTATTGAATGTCACTCTATTTCCTCGTACACCTGGGTACTTGATACTGGGTGTAGCTCACATATATGTAATGACATACACGGGCTAAGGAATAGAAGAAGACTCGTCAAGGGAGAAGCGAATTTGCGAGTTGGAAATGGAGCAAAGATTGCTGCTATTGCCATCGGAACATATTTGCTAAAGCTCACTACTGGACTTGTCTTAGAATTGGATAATTGTTATTTTGTTCCTTCGTTAATAAAGAACATTGTATCTATTTCATGCTTGAATGACAAAGGTTATCATTTAACTTTTAGTAACAATTGATGTTATATAACTTTAAATGGTGTTATTTATGGGACCGGAACTTTATGCAATGGTATTTACACGTTAGATTTATCCGGTGACATTTTCAATATCGAAGTTATCAACAAACGTGCTCGAATAGATAATCAAATAAACTCCTATACGTGGCATTGTCGTCTTGGCCATGTAAGCAAGAAACGCATGACCAAATTACACCGATGTGGAATTTTGGAATCATTTGAACCTGGTTCATTTGATACAAGCGAATCATGCTTAAAAGGCAAGATGACCAAATTACCCTTTTTCGAAAAAGGTAAACCAGTGGGAGAATTGCTTGGTCTAATACATACTGATGTATGTGGACCAATGTCAACTCTTGCACAAGGAGGGTATAGCTACTTCATTACCTTTATCGATGATCACTCACGATTCGGGTATGTGTTCTTAATGAAACACAAATCTGAAGCTTTTGAGAAATTCAAAGAGTTCAGAAGTGAAGTAGAGAAACAGCTTGGCAAAAGTATTAAGATACTTCGATCCGATCGGACTGGTGAATACTTAAGTCAAGAGTTTCAAGATTATCTTAGGGACAATGGGATATTGTCTCAATGGACTCCGCCATATACACCACAGCATAATGGTGTATCTGAGAGGTGTAACCGAACTTTGATGGACATGGTTAGATCTATGATGAATCATGCAACTCTTCCAAAATCCTTTTGGGGCTATACGCTTAAGACAGCTGTTTACTTGCTAAACAGAGTCCCGACCAAGGTAGTCTCTACTACTCCATATGAGACGTGGAATAGTAAGAAACCTCATTTATCTCACCTAAAGATATGGGGTTGTCCTGCTTATGTAAAGCGTACTGTATCAGACAAATTGGATGCTAAGTCTGATAAATGTCTATTTATTGGATACCCTAAGGAAATGAAGGGTTACCAATTCTATCATCCCTTGGAACAAAAGGTGTTTGTTTCAAGGCATGCTGTATTTCTAGAAAAAGAATTTCTTTTACAAGAAAACAGTGGGAGTAGCATTGAACTTGAAGAAGTTCAAGAAACTCTAATAGACATTACAGAGACACCTAGTCTAGACCCACAACCAATAACTCATAATTATGAGCTATCAGTTGAACCTAAAACAACACTACTTCTTCGTAGGTCTGATAGGACATGCAATATTCCAGAGAGATACGGATTTCTCATAAGTGAATCGAATGACGTGTTACTCATTAAAGATGACGAACCTATCAGTTATGAATATGTTCTGAAAAATTTAGAAAGGGATAAATGGCATGAAGCCATGAAGTCGGAAATGGATTCCATGTACGAAAATCAAGTATGGGACTTGGTTAACCCACCTGAAGGGATTAAGCCCATAGGGTGCAAGTGGGTTTTCAAGAAGAAAACCAACATGGATGGTAATGTTGTTACCTTTAAGGCTAGATTAGTGGCAAAAGGATATCGTCAGAAACAAGGAATTGATTATGACGAAACCTATTCGCCAGTAGCTATGCTTAAATCCATTCGGATGCGCCTGGCCATAGCAGCTCATTATGATTATGTGATATGACAAATGGATGTGAAAACAGCTTTCCTTAATGGAAACCTGCTTGAGGATATATACATGATACAACCTGAAGGTTTCACATCGGTTAATAAAACCAAAGTATGCAAGCTTCGATGATCCATATATGGATTAAAGCAAGCATCCAGGAGCTGGAACATCCGTTTTGATGAGACAATCAAAGAGTTTGATTTCTCACAAAATCCTGACGAACCTTGTGTGTCTAAGAAGGTTAGTGGGAGTGCAGTCATATTCCTAGTGTTATATGTCGATGACATATTACCTATAGGAAACGATATATCAGTCTTACAGTCAGTTAAAATTTGGTTGTCCAAAACTTTCTCCATGAAAACCTGGGAGAAGCAACCTATATCCTTGGGATTAGAATCTATAGAGATAGATCAAAATGATTGCTTGGTCTTTCGTAGTCTACATATATAGACCGAGTGCTAGAAAGGTTTAGCATGTCGGAATCCAAGAAAGGTTACCTTCCCATCAGGCATGGGATCAACCTTTCGAAGTCTATGTGTCCGCGCACAGAAGACGAGAGGATTTGCATGAATAAGATTCCTTATGCATCCGCGATAGGATCTATCATGTATGCTATGTTATGTACTAGGCCTGATGTATCGTATGCTCTGAGCGTCACAAGCAGATACCAGTATGATCCAGGAATGGATCATTGGGCGGCTGTCAAGACAATCCTCAAGTACTTGAGAAGAACTAAGGATGTGTTCCTAATATATGGAGAAGGTGATATGATAATACGTGGGTATACAGATGCCAGTTTCCAGACAGATAAGGATGACTCCAAATCTCAGTCCGGATACGTATTTATTTTGAATGGAGGCGCAATAAGTTGGAAGAGTTCCAAGCAAGACACCGTAGCGGATTCTACCACGGAAGCGGAATATATTGCAGCTTCGGAAGCAGTTTGGATCAAGAAGTTTGTCTCAGAACTTGGTGTGGATCCAACCATTGATGAAGCAATACCGGTTTATTGCGACAACAATGGAGCTATTGCACAAGCGAAGGAATTAAGGTCTCATTAACGATCCAAACATGTGCTTCGCCGCTATCATCTGATCAGAGAGATTATAAGTAGGAATGATATACAAATTGAGAAAATTCCCACTGAAAGGAATTTAGCGGATCCTTTAACTAAGGCCTTGCCTTAAAGCAAGTTTGAGGGTCATGTTAGAACCTGTGGTTTTGGATACCGTAGCGATTGGCATTAGGCCAAGTGGGAGTTTGTTAGTGATATGAAAAAAATATCCTAAGGCAATCGCCTTATGATTGTAATCATTTATTTTAATAAATGAATATTCACTATTTGAGTATACATGTTTATGTATTTGATTGAGATCTTAAACTCATTTACTGAATGTCCGCAATACAATTCACAGCATGAGAGAATTTGTGATGAATTCACAACTAATGATTATCTCTACATGTGCAATTGTGAAGTATT
Organism: Boesenbergia rotunda; assembly: GCA_024364735.1. Taxonomy (NCBI): domain Eukaryota; kingdom Viridiplantae; phylum Streptophyta; class Magnoliopsida; order Zingiberales; family Zingiberaceae; genus Boesenbergia; species Boesenbergia rotunda. Next base: position 694,809 of record JAGFNQ010006288.1, read on the forward strand.
GAAATTGTCCCTAGTCGATGAATTGATAAATACGGACACTATCAATTCTGTTGAGACTAGCATGGGTTATTCTCTAATCAGCTGATTCTCACTGGCTGGTGACATTGAGATGTCCGGAGATAAACATGAATGCAAGTTAAGGGAACTAGTTCATTGGAGTGACTGACTGTAAAACTTCATATGTAGTCTACATATAATATGTCAGTGAAGTTCTTACTGCAGGCTTAAGTGCGATGTTCCTTTGACTTGCGGTGTTCAAGTCATCTTGGTCATGGAGACTTATACTTTGACATCTTAAGCAAGCATCTCCAAGGAGGTGTGGACCCAGGATGATTGGGTATAAGCCGAAGTGCCCGAAGATGTTTGAACAGCCTACAAAGGATTCACCACTCCTTGCGAGGAGATGTATACCCAAGGCCTATCGTCGGATTGTTACTCGAAGCCTCTGG
>JAGFNQ010006288.1:706228-759012 GCA_024364735.1 Boesenbergia rotunda
CGCCTTATGATTGTAATCATTTATTTAATAAATGAATATTCACTATTTGAGTATACATGTTTATGTATTTGATTGAGAACTTAAACTAATTTACTGAATGTCCGCAATACAATTCACAGTATGAGAGAATTTGTGATGAATTCACAACTAGAGATTATCTCTACATGTGCAATTGTGAAGTATTGAAATTGTCCCTAGTCGATGAATTGATAAATACGGACACTATCAATTCTATTGAGACAGCATGGGTTATTCTCTAATCAGCTGATTTCATGGCTGGTGACATTGGGATGTCCGGAGATAAACATGAATGCTAGTTAAGGGAACTAGTTCATTGGAGTGACTGGCTGTAAAACTTCATATGGTAGTCTACATATAGATATGTCAATGAAGTTCTTACTGCAGCTTAAGTGCGATGTTCCTTTGACTTACGGTGTTCAAGTCATCTTGGTCATGGAGACTTATACTTTGACATCTTAAGCAAGCATCTCCAAGGAGGTGTGGACCCAGGATGATTGGGTATAAGCCGAAGTGCCCGAAGATGTTTGAACAGCCTACAAAGGATTCACCACTCCTTGCGAGGAGATGTATACCCAAGGCCTATCGTCGGATTGTTACTCGAAGCCTCTGGCCAGAGCATGACATGTTCAGAGTATGAATCTCTTAAATACATGAGAGTAATTAGAATCCGTAGGATGAGAAAACGTTACTTGGGCTAGGTGTGACGTAGTCAGCCTAGTGGGGACTGACACACATAGACCATGTCCTGAACCAAGTGGGTATAAGATGGTGAAGGGAATGGGGCACGATTCATTAAAGCTGCTGAAGGGTTTCAGAATAGTTTCTGAGGTCAACCGTTGATCTTTCGATTAATTGGGGATCATGATGTACTACTAGGTGCCACTCATGATCGTTCTATAATTGGTTAATTATAGACGACCAACATAAATCGAAAGCATATTTAGTCACACGCACTACGAGTAATCCGAGGGATTTAAAACGAGTTGAAAATTAGATTTTCCAATCAAGAGAGATTAGGTTTGGTTGAGCCAAACGATAAGTCGAATCTGAATTTTTCAGAGACGCATCGGAAGCGTAAAATGGCTAAGTCTTTTGAAGACTTAATAGATGAATTAAATGAGTTTAATTCATTGGGGCGTGGCTTGGATGGGCCGGCCAAAGAGGGTCTCCATCCTCTTTGCTTGGCCGACCACAACAAAGGGAGAGAACCAAGTTTTTGGTTCAATTTATAAAATAAACCAAGTGTGGTTTGTTTTATAAAATTATGGATGATATAAATTTTTATATAATAAACCAAGGTTTGGTTTATTTTTCATGGAAATTAAAATGAACCATGGATTGGTTTATTTTATTTTATAAAATCAATCATGGATTGATTTACCATGATAAGAAAATTTATTCCATAAGAAAAAAGGAGACTTGGTCGGTTTTTATCATGAATTAAAATATGATAAAACTTGGCATGATGGAATAAGTCATAGAAAATTTATTCCATAAGAAAAAAAGAGACTTGGCGGTTGAGAGGCCACTATATAAAGGACCCAAGGCAAGGCTTGGAAATCAATCGAAGTATTCTTGCCTGGGCTCTCTCCCTCTCCTCCCTTCTTTCTCTTGGCCGGCCACAAGGCTCTTCTCCCTTCTTCTTGCCGTGAGCACAAGGAGAAGCACCGAGGCGACAAAGTTCTTCCGTTGGGACGATCTTCCTCTCCGGCCATTATCACCTTGGGATTGGGCGCAAGTCATCTTCCTCCTTCTCGCCGGAATTGTGATTCCGGCCAACCTTGGTAGTGAGTTTTTTCCGATGTGATTACTTCTCTCTTGGTTTTCTTGTCGCGTTCTCGGAGAATCTAGTAGTTCTCGAGAACACGAAACTCGTGGCTTTGCGAAGTCATCCCGAAGATACTCGGCGTGGACGCGAATAGAGGCGGAGCTTCCGAGGGACGCTTACGGTTGGATCTCGTCCCTTCCTTCGAGTTACGCGAGGTAATACGTAAATTAGTTTACGTTTCTGCAAAATTTTAAATATATGATCATGTCTACACAAGATAAAGTTGCATGCTTAGATGTGTGGTTAAATAATTTGAGAAATTATTTATGCTAAACCTTCCGCTGCACGTAATTAATTTTAAAATTACGAACCCGCATCCATGTCAACATGCACCCGGTCCCAACAGTGGTATCAGAGCCGGTTAGTGTTCGACATAATCATATAATTGTTTTGCGGAAAACTTTGTCATGATCTCAATTTTGGAAAATTTTCAATTATGGAAACTTTCCAATTATGGTAAATTTTCGATTTAGGAATTTCAAAGTTTGGAAATCATCATGAAATTTCGCAAACTTTTGAAATATCCCTGTTTCTGAAATTTTATGATAATTGTGAAAACTTTCCATTTTTGGAAACTTTCTAATTTTGGAAATTTCCTATTTTGAAATTTTCAATTTTGGAAATACGTAAGTTTTCTTTGTACCAGAAACTTACAATTATTCTGAAAACCTTTTATTTTTGGAAACTTTCCATTTATGGAAAGCTCACAATTTTGGGCACTTTCTTTCAAGAAAGTCTAGACAAATTATGGGAATATTAATTGACATTTAAATTCATAAATGGAAATTAAATTATTTACAAAATTCTTTATTTTGGATTGAGCCTCGGGGAGCCGTCCAATTTAAAGTTAGTTGTTATAATTAAATTTCCTAAATTGAATTTAAACTGTCAAATGTTTAATTTGGATTGAGCCTCGGGGAGCCGTCCAAATTATATTATCAATAAATTCTTATTTTGGATTGAGCCTCGGGGAGCCGTCCAAATTAAGTTATTGATATTAATTTTCCATAAATAAAATATGTGATCAAATCTTGGAAATTTGAGGTGATTCTCAAACGATAATTTCCTTATTTGATTTATGAGGTGATGCTCTTACATATTATTGTCTCCAAAATTAATTAGGAAAATTGTTTCCTATAGAGTATATTTCCTTAAATAAGATTTTCATGAAAATAATATGTGGTTGAATTAAGGGAATCTGTCTCTTAATTTAATAAGATTTGATTTAGAGAAATCAAAGTCTTAAACATATTAATTCCGAAATTGATTATGATAATTTAGGAAATTGTTTCCCAAAACAATTCCTTGAATAAAGTATGAAATTAGAATTAGGAAATCCGGTTCCTAATTCAATTAATGAGACTTGATAAATTAAGTCACATACATACTTTATTAAGGAAATCGTTAGTACATGACATAATTATATGTCATGAATGTGCTTAAAAGAAAAAGATGAGACCCAAAACCCCTTACAAAATATTAAGGCCAACACCTTCCATTAATATGGTTAGAACAGGAGTTTTGTTTCTCGTTTGGGTTGATGGACACATCCATGCCCGGCTTGAACCTCAACATGTTCAAACCATGGAATTAGTTTATGATTAATATAGTTGGAGTCAGAGGTCAATCCTTAGTTTTGGTTGTTGGACACATCCAAGCCTGACTAAACGGTTGAATGAGCTCCAACCATATTAAAACTATTTCTTGATTAATGGGTCAGCCTTAAGCTTGGAGCATCGATTTGTTGTGCCACAGCCAAGGTCGATGTAAAGAGAGGTGCAGTTGGGTGCTATGTATATTGTTGCATACTTGTTAATGAGTTAACAACCCAATGATATATTAAACATTCAATTAGTTGATAGCATAATGTGATAGTTACATATGTGTAATATGTAATCGGTATAATTACCTACCTTCATAGCTAAGAATAACTTGATGGACTCCAGCCATGGTTGTTCTTATCTATGGTTGGATATCAACCTATTTGGAGATGTTCCTACGATCTCCCGAATTGATAAAAAGGGTTATTCAATTCGAAAAATAAATAGGATTTAATTAATGTATATTGATGCATTCTTTATCATTCTCATCACATAACCTCAATTTGTATTTCTAGGATAATCACCTGATCATGTCTTCTCTGAATTTGCGTTCCATTTTGGACACCAATAAGTTAACTAAGGCCAAAAGGATTGAAAAGGCACTTGCCATCACTGCGGCAAGGAGGGCCACTGGCGAAGAAACAGCAAGGTTTATCTTGAGTCCTTGAAGAAGAAGACATCCAATGCCCCATCCTCTTCAGGCATCTTCGTTATTGAATGTCACTCTATTTCCTCGTACACCTGGGTACTTGATACTGGGTGTAGCTCACATATATGTAATGACATACACGGGCTAAGGAATAGAAGAAGACTCGTCAAGGGAGAAGCGAATTTGCAAGTTGGAAATGGAGCAAAGATTGCTACTATTGCCATCGGAACATATTTGCTAAAGCTCCCTACTGGACTTGTCTTAGAATTGGATAATTGTTATTTTGTTCCTTCGTTAATAAAGAACATTGTATCTATTTCATGCTTGAATGAAAAGTGTTACCATTTAACTTTTAGTAACAATTGATGTTACATAACTTTAAATGGTGTTCTTTATGGGACCGGAACTTTATGCAATGGTATCTACATGTTAGATTTAACCGGTGACATTTTCAATATCGAAGTTAGCAACAAACGTGCTCGAATAGATAATCAAATAAACTCCTATACGTGGCATTGTTGTCTTGGCCATGTAAGCAAGAAACGCATGACCAAATTACACCGATGTGGAATTCTGGAATCATTTGAACCTGGTTCATTTGATACATGCGAATCATGCTTAAAAGGCAAGATGACCAAATTACCCTTTTCCGAAAAAGGTAAACCAGTGGAAGAATTGCTTGGTCTTATATAAACTGATGTATGTGGACCAATGTCAACTCTTGCACAAGGAGGCTATAGCTACTTCATTACCTTTATCGATGATCACTCACGATTCGGGTATGTGTTCTTAATGAAACACAAATCTGAAGCTTTTGAGAAATTCAAAGAGTTCAGAAGTGAAGTAGAGAAACAGCTTGGCAAAAGTATTAAGATACTTCGATCCGATCGGGGTGGTGAATACTTAAGTCAAGAGTTTCAAGATTATCTTAGGGACAATGGGATATTGTCTCAATGGACTCCGCCATATACACCACAGCATAATGGTGTATCTGAGAGGCGTAACCGAACCTTGATGGACATGGTTAGATCTATGATGAATCATGCAACTCTTCCAAAATCCTTTTGGGGCTATACGCTTAAGACAGCTGTTTACTTGCTAAACAGAGTCCCGACCAAGGTAGTCTCTACTACTCCATATGAGACGTGGAATAGTAAGAAACCTCATTTATCTCACCTAAAGATATGGGGTTGTCCTGCTTATGTAAAGCGGACTGTATCAGACAAATTGGATGCTAAGTCTGATAAATGTCTATTTATTGGATACCCTAAGGAAATGAAGGGTTACCAATTCTATCATCCCTTGGAACAAAAGGTGTTTGTTTCAAGGCATGCTGTATTTCTAGAAAAAGAATTTCTTTTACAAGAAAACAGTGGGAGTAGCATTGAACTTGAAGAAGTTCAAGAAACTCCAATAGACATTACAGAGACACCTAGTCTAGACCCACAACCAATAACTCATAATGATGAGCTATCAGTTGAACCTAAAACAACACCACTTCTTCGTAGGTCTGATAGGACACGCAATATTCCAGAGAGATACGGATTTCTCATAAGTGAATCGAATGACGTGTTACTCATTAAAGATGACGAACCTATCAGTTATGAAGATGTTCTGAAAAATTTAGAAAGGGATAAATGGCTTGAAGCCATGAAGTCGGAAATGGATTCCATGTACGAAAATCAAGTATGGGACTTGGTTAACCCACCTGAAGGGATTAAGCCCATAGGGTGCAAGTGGGTTTTCAAGAAGAAAACCGACATGGAAGGTAATGTTGTTACCTTTAAGGCTAGATTAGTGGCAAAAGGATATCGTCAGAAACAAGGAATTGATTATGACGAAACCTATTCGCCAGTAGCTATGCTTAAATCCATTCGGATGCCCTGGCCATAGCAGCTCATTATGATTATGTGATATGACAAATGGATGTGAAAACAGCTTTCCTTAATGGAAACCTGCTTGAGGATATATACATGATACAACCTGAAGGTTTCACATCGGTTAATAAAACCAAAGTATGCAAGCTTCGATGATCCATATATGGATTAAAGCAAGCATCCAGGAGCTGGAACATCCGTTTTGATGAGACAATCAAAGAGTTTGATTTCTCACAAAATCCTGACGAACCTTGTGTGTCTAAGAAGGTTAGTGGGAGTGCAGTCATATTCCTAGTGTTATATGTCGATGACATATTACCTATAGGAAACGATATATCAGTCTTACAGTCAGTTAAAATTTGGTTGTCCAAAACTTTCTCCATGAAAAACCTGGGAGAAGCAACCTATATCCTTGGGATTAGAATCTATAGAGATAGATCAAAATGATTGCTTGGTCTTTCGTAGTCTACATATATAGACCGAATGCTAGAAAGGTTTAGCATGTCGGAATCCAAGAAAGGTTACCTTCCCATCAGGCATGGGATCAACCTTTCGATGTCTATGTGTCCGCGCACAGAAGACGAGAGGATTTGCATGAATAAGATTCCTTATGCATCCGCGATAGGATCTATCATGTATGCTATGTTATGTACTAGGCCTGATGTATCGTATGATCTGAGCGTCACAAGCAGATACCAGTATGATCCAGGAATGGATCATTGGGCGGCTGTCAAGACAATCCTCAAGTACTTGAGAAGAACTAAGGATGTGTTCCTAATATATGGAGAAGGTGATATGATAATACGTGGGTATACAGATGCCAGTTTCCAGACAGATAAGGATGACTCCAAATCTCAGTCCGGATACGTATTTATTTTGAATGGAGGCGCAATAAGTTGGAAGAGTTCCAAGCAAGACACCGTAGCGGATTCTACCACGGAAGCGGAATATATTGCAGCTTCGGAAGCAGCAAAGGAAGCAGTCTGGATCAAGAAGTTTGTCTCAGAACTTGGTGTGGATCCAACCATTGATGAAGCAATACCGGTTAATTGCGACAACAATGGAGCTATTGCATAAGCGAAGGAACCAAGGTCTCATCAGCGATCCAAACATGTGCTTCGCCGCTATCATCTGATCAGAGAGATTATAAGTAGGAATGATATACAAATTGAGAAAATTCCCACTGAAAGGAATTTAGCGGATCCTTTAACTAAGGCCTTGCCTCAAAGCAAGTTTGAGGGTTATGTTAGAACCTGTGGTTTTGGATACCGTAGCGATTGGCATTAGGCCAAGTGGGAGTTTGTTAGTGATATGAAAAAAAATATCCTAAGGCAATCGCCTTATGATTGTAATCATTTATTTTAATAAATGAATATTCACTATTTGAGTATACATGTTTATGTATTTGATTGAGATCTTAAACTCATTTACTGAATGTCTGCAATACAATTCACAGCATGAGAGAATTTGTGATGAATTCACAACTAATGATTATCTCTACATGTGCAATTGTGAAGTATTGAAATTGTCCCTAGTCGATGAATTGATAAATACGGATACTATCAATTCTGTTGAGACTAGCATGGGTTATTCTCTAATCAGCTGATTCTCACTGGCTGGTGACATTGAGATGTCCGGAGATAAACATGAATGCAAGTTAAGGGAACTAGTTCATTGGAGTGACTGACTGTAAAACTTCATATGGTAGTCTACATATAGATATGTCAGTGAAGTTCTTACTGCAGCTTAAGTGCGATGTTCCTTTGACTTGCGGTGTTCAAGTCATCTTGGTCATGGAGACTTATACTTTGACATCTTAAGCAAGCATCTCCAAGGAAGTGTGGACCCAGGATGATTGGGTATAAGCTGAAGTGCCCGAAGATGTTTGAACAGCCTACAAAGGATTCACCACTCCTTGCGAGGAGATGTTTACCCGAGGCCTATCGTCGGATTGTTACTCGAAGCCTCTGGCCAGAGCATGACATGTTCAGAGTATGAATTTCTTAAATACATGAGAGTAATTAGAATCTGTAGGACGAGAAAACGTTACTTGGGCTAGGTGTGACGTAGTCAGCCTAGTGGGGACTGACACACATAGACCATGTCCTGAACCAAGTGGGTATAAGATGGTGAAGGGAATGTGGCATGATTCATTAAAGCTGATGAAGGGTTTCAGAATAGTTTCTGAGGTCAACCGTTGATCTTTCGATTAATTGGGGATCATGATGTTGTAACGCCCCAAAATTTCCATTTTAAGTCCTTAAAGTCCTTAAAATTAGTTAAAAATACTTTAGAGATATTCTGTAGATTTTTATTTATTTTTAGAATATTTTTACGGATTTTTCTGAGTCCGTTTAGTATTTTTATTAAAAGAAATAGAGTTTTCAGCAAAAAAAAAAAGTTGCCTGGACGAGTTTTGAACCCGAGACCTCCCATAGGACCAACGACATAAGATGGTCGGGTTAACCAGGAGCCCCAGCAGGGGTGTGCTGAAAGAAAATTGAGAGATATTAAGTTAAGTTATAAGTTGGACTTAAATACCCTAAGTATAAATAGAAGAACTTAAGTGATTCTTTTATTTTTGGTTCGGCAACTTCCTCTCCCCCTCACGCCGCCCCTCTCCTCTCCTCTCTTGGGTGAAACCACACCAAGCCCTAGGGCCTTCCTCCGGTGGCCGGCCAAGGCTCTCCTCCGAGAGATTTTCCGATATTCCGAATCCCCGCGACGAGAGGAACGCGTGAGCGCGAAGAAATCTCCGAGACTCCGAGTTTCTCCGGAACCTCCGACGCCGTTCTTGGTTGTAAGTCCAAGATATCGATGTAAGTACTGCTCACCTGCAGTAAGAGGCGGTTTTCCGCAAGAATTTTCCCTTAAAAGTTTTAAAAGAGATATTTACTTTTAGTTTAAGATTTTGCATGTGATCGTAGTTCATTATATGCTTATATATATTTGATAGAGTACCCTATGTGAGTGTAGGGTCTAAGAAATCTATAAGAAAAGAAAAGAAAGGTAAAGAAAGAGAAAAGAGAAGGCCAAGGCCTTATGAAATCCCCAAAAGTCAAGACTTAGGGATTTGGGCACACAAGGTGTTCGATAAAATGCCAAGACACTTAAAGATAAGAAAGAAAAGAGAGAAAAGCTATTTTATTTTCTAAGGCCAGTACCCGGCGTCCAAGGGCGTCGTTAAAGAAATCCAGGTGTCCAATTGCAAGGTCTTGGCCCTGGTAGACCAAGGTCTGCTCTATTAGGATTGGCGGCTCGCTACCCCAACCTTTTAGGGAACGCGCATAAGATGGTACTTACGTCTTAAGTGGATCCAAGTGAGTTATTATTTTCAAGTATATGTTTTAGCAAAGTTTTTCTAAATTTTAAGGAAGTTTTCTAAAAGTTAAAGAAAGATTTAAAGTTAAAGAATTGCTAAGTTTCAAGTTAAGTCAAGGAAAGTAAGTTAAGAACTTTAAAGCTTGTGTATGCATGTTCTTAGTTTTACATGTTTAAGCATCTATTTTAAAAGCATGAAAGTATCCCATTTATAAAGTATATTTGCACATTTCGAGATTTTGTGAGTTAGATAGTACTTGCTAAGCTTTATGCTTAATAGTTGCATTTTCCTCTTACTGCAGGTAAAGATAAGGGCAAGCTATTCTGAAGGAAGACGACAAGGAGGTGCTGGGTGATGTGTGTGTGGTGGCTGATTTGGGAGAGGTCCTTGGGACGAGACAGTTTAACTTATTTGAAATGCAATGTTTAAGGTTTCCAAATTCCAAGTTATTGTGTTATAGAGTTTATTAAACATTTATGCTTCGGATAGTTTTACATGCTCAATTTTGTAGAATGAAGATTCCATGTCATTTCAATTAGTATGCATACTTTTGTGAATGCACTAGATGAGCAAGGGCATGAGTAGTTTAGCATGTGAATACATTGAATTTTAGACTTATTCCTGAGCTTATTATTCCCTCTTGGACTAAGTCCTAATTGTGCTTAAAATGCTTGTAAATTCGGTAGAAAAGTAAGATTTACATTCTATGAAGTTCCAGAAATGTTATAGAATCTTATAAGTGGAGTTTTGAATATCGATACTTTGATGGAGCTATTTGATGCATGTGCCAAGATGTTGTTAGTCTTCTTTTGAATTAAGTTTTATTGCTTTAAATATGCTTAGAAAAGTTGCATTCATATTCCATAATGCTTTAGTAATGTTATAGAACCTTGTGTGATGAGTTTAAATGGTTAGAATTGCTAGTAATGTGTCATTGTATCATGCATGACTATTAAAGTTAGAATATCATTTTTAGATAGAAAAAAAAAGAAAAAAAAATGTTTAGAGAAAGTTCCGCATTTTTAGTCGTGCATTAGAGTCGAGAAGTAGACAAGTAACGGTCCGTCTAAGGAGGAGAAGGCGGGTCGCTACAGGTTGGTATCAGAGCAGATTCCCATTCTCCAGCATCACACACACTTCAGCATCCGCCTTGCCGTCTTCAAGTAAGAAAGTTTTAAGTTTTAGTTTCTATTGCTCCTTTATTTAATTGCAGTATAGAGAAATGCTTAAGTACTTACTCGCATGTGCATAGAACAAGGAAGCATGCTTAATACCTTAGTACCAAGGAATCATGTTTAATCCCTAGAACTCATACCAAGTTGCTAAGTAAGAAAACAAGTTCTATACCTAGAAATATAGTAGTGATTTCTTATCTCCTTATGCATTACTAGATGGCAAGAAGAGGCCGAGCTCCTAATGCAAGGAACATAACTCCAGTTCAAGATAACAATGAGTCTGGCACAGAACTGCCAAACCTGATGGCAGTCATTGCTCAAATGCAAGCTCAGATTTCAGAGCAACAGAAGACCATCGCCACGCTGATGGCAAATCAGCACCCAGTGCCCCCTACACCACCCACAGCAGGAGTGGAAACTCCAGTGGTGGCTGAAGTTCCACCAGTCCCACAGGAGACCCCTGCCGTGAACCGAAGACAAGAAGCATACCTCGTCCAGTGGCAGAGGCTGAAACCTGAAAGCTTCTCAGGCACGACTGAGCCCTGGGATGCCCAGGCTTGGTTCAAGACTTTAGAGAGCACAATGGAGCTTCTTGACTGGCCAGATGTCGAGAAGGTCAAATGTGCCTCCTTCTGCCTAACTGGAGATGCTCGTATGTGGTGGGAGTGGGTCAAGATTAAGAGGAGAGTCAACCAGATGAGCTGGACAGATTTCGAGCAAGAGTTCTATGAGGAGTTCTTCCACATGCGGGTTACCAACAAGCACTACGAGGACTTCATGGAGTTCAGACAAGGTAACCTACCAGTGGGAGAAGCAGTCGTGAAGTTCAACAGACTAGCTCGCCTCTGCCCAGAGCTAGTCAGCACAGAGAAGGAGCGAGTCAGACTGATGCTCCGCATGCTGAACCCTGAAATAGCACTCAACGTGAACAGCGGGACGCACCGACCCCAGACCAGCGAGGTGTTGGTCAGTAGTGCGCTAATCTCAGAGCACTATCTGAATAGCATCAAGGCACAGCAACACAGCAGAAGCCAGTCCTGATTAAGAACAAGACAACAGGAGGCCAGAAGCCTCAGCCAAATAACCAGAACTGGAAGAACAAGAACCACAAAAGGAAGCAGTGGCCTGACAGCCAAAAAGGAAACCCAGAGAACAAGCAAGCTAGGTATCCACCTTGTCCTAAGTGTGGGAGGACCCATCCAGGAGCATGCCTTTTGGGTGTAACTGGATGCTACTCATGTGGACAAGAGGGACACAGATCCAAAGACTGCCCAAACAAGTTTAAGGTACTTCCTCAGCAGTCCGTACAGTATGGAGGCAAGACTCAGTTACATTACATGCCTACTATACTGGAGGGACCTCAGATCAGTCAGGGAAGGTTGGAAGCAGCACTAGTTCCAACCAATGCCAGAGTCTTTTCCCTCACGAAGGAAGAAGCTGCCAGCGCCTCCACGGTCGTAACAGGTCAAATAGTTATTTTTCAGCATTTAGCTACTACACTGTTTGACACTGGGGCGACCCATTCTTTCGTATCAGTACCTTTTGCTAGTAAGTTACAGGTGCCTGCAGAGAGTTGGGAGTCCAGATTCCTGACAACTCTCCCTTCAGGGGAAATCATGGAATTCACCCAGCGGCTCCGGGCTGTGCCAATCAAGATTTCAGACCGAGAGCTATATGTCGATCTAATAGTCCTTGCGATGCAAGACTTCGACGTCATATTGGGCATGGATTTCCTCAGTAAGTACAGCGCTTCAGTGGACTGTCGCCGGAGGAAGGTGGTTTTCAGTCCAGAAGGAGAACCACCGTTCGAATTTCAAGGAGCCCCAAGGAGGAAGACTCAGAAATTCCTCTCAGCCTTGGCAGCCCACCAGATGCTAGAACAAGGGTGTGCTGGTTTTCTTGCACGCATAGTGGACATAGAAGCAAAGGAAGAGCGCAAGCAGGAGGATGTATGGGTAGTCTGTGAGTATCCAGAAGTATTCCCAGAAGAACTACCTGGACTACCTCCCAACAGAGAAGTGGAATTCGAGATCGAGCTAGTACCAGGTACCGGTCCGGTCTCGAAGGCCCCCTATCGTATGTCTCCAGCAGAGTTGAAGGAATTACAAGAGCAACTCCAGGAGCTACTAGACAAGGGCTTCATTCGCCCGAGTCATTCACCCTGGGGAGCTCCTGTACTTTTCGTCAAGAAGAAGGATGGGTCTATGCGTCTGTGCATAGACTACAGAGCTCTGAACAAGGTAACCATCAAGAACAAGTACCCCCTTCCTAGAATAGATGATTTATTTGATCAACTCAAAGGGGCGACAGTGTTCTCGAAGATAGATCTGCGTTCTGGGTATCATCAGCTAAAGGTCAAAGAAAGTGACATCCCCAGGACAGCCTTCAGGACAAGACACGGCCACTACGAATTTGTAGTGATGCCTTTTGGAGTAACCAATGCTCCAGCAGTCTTCATGGAGCTGATGAACCACATCTTCAGGGAGTATCTCGATAAATTCGTCATTGTATTTATTGACGATATTCTCATATACTCACCGACTCCAGAGGACCATGCTACACACTTGAGGATAGTGCTACAGATCCTTCAGCAGGAGAAGCTCTATGCAAAATTCTCAAAGTGTGAGTTTTGGTTAGATCAGGTGGCCTTCCTAGGTCACATTGTATCCAAAGAAGACATTCAAGTAGATCCATCAAGATAGAAGCAGTCAGCAACTGGTGTAGACCCAAGAACGCCAGTGAAATCAGAAGCTTCTTAGGCCTGGCAGGATATTACAGAAAATTTGTGGAGGACTTTTCCAAAATAGCCTCTCCACTCACAGCCTTGACCAGAAAGAACAAGAAGTTTGAATGGTCAGATAAATGCGAGCACAGTTTTCTAGAGCTGAAGAAGAGACTGACCAGTGCTCCCATCCTGACGGTTCCAGAAAGTGACAAGGCTTTTGACATCTACAGTGATGCATCCAAGATGGGCCTTGGAGCTGTCATCATGCAAGAAGGAAAGGTAATAGCGTATGCCTCCAGACAGCTCAAGGATTATGAGAAGAATTACCCTACTCATGACCTTGAGCTAGCAGCTGTGGTCTTCGCACTGAAGCTCTGGCGACATTACCTATATGGAGTGCAGTGCAGAATCTTCACAGACCATCAGAGTTTGAAGTACTTCTTCACTCAGAAGGATCTGAATATGAGGCAGCGCAGGTGGCTAGAGTTGGTCAAGGATTATGACTGTGAAATCCTCTACCACCCAGGTAAAGCTAATAAAGTGGCAGATGCACTGAGCAGGAAATCCTGTGCAGCACTGATGTCCCTATCATCACTGTCTCCACCACTTCAGAAAGAAATAAAAGATTTTGGAGTCGAGGTTATGGTTGGGCAATTTTCTGCATTGACCCTAGAGTCAACCCTGCTTATAGATATACAAGAAAAGCAAGATCAAGACCCAGAGATCCAGAAGATCAAGCAGGGGATCCAAGAGGGAGAAAATTCAGAGTTTCGAGTATCAGACAATGGCATCCTCTACCTTGGAGACCGCCTTTGCGTCCCCAATGACGAGGAACTGAGAAAGAGCATCTTAGAAGAAGCCCACAGTACTCCTTATTCGATGCATCCAGGTTCCACCAAGACGTATCAAGATCTAAGGAAAAGATTCTGGTGGTCTGGACTCAAGCGAGATGTAGTTAAATATGTCAGCACCTGCCTGACATGCCAGAGAGTCAAGGCAGAGCACCAGAGACCAGGAGGAGTTCTACAGCCACTTCCCATTCCAGAGTGGAAGTGGGAAGAAATATCCATGGACTTTATCACAGGTCTTCCAAGAACCACCCATGGACACGATGCAATTTGGGTGATAGTGGACAGATTGACCAAGTCTGCCCACTTTCTAGCCATCAAGGTGTCGCACTCAGTAGAGCATTTGGCGCAGTTATATGTGAAAGAGGTGATCAGGCTTCATGGAGTTCCGAAGTCTATCATTTCTGACAGAGACGGGCGCTTTATCTCTCACTTCTGGGAGTGTGTTCAGCACACACTAGGCACCAGACATAAATTCAGCACAGCCTTCCATCCCCAGACTGATGGACAGACAGAAAGAGTAAATCAAATTTTAGAAGATATGCTCAGGGCCTGTGCACTAGATTTTAAAGGCAGTTGGTGCAAGTACCTGTGTTTAGCTGAATTTGCCTACAACAATAGCTATCAGGCCACTACCAAAATGGCACCTTATGAAGCATTATATGGCAGGAAATGCAGATCACCCATATGCTGGCAAGAAGCTGGGGAGAAGAAAGAGATGGAGTCAAGACTAGGCAGCCAGACTGAGCTGATAGATGAGACCCTCAGGCTATCCAGATGATCCGTCAGAGGATTGAGACTGCCCAGAGCAGACAGAAAAGTTATGCTGACACACGTCGTAGGCCACTTGAATTCCAAGTTGGAGATTTAGTATTTCTCAAGGTCGCTCCTATGAAGGGAGTGATGAGATTTGGCAAAAAGTGTAACACCCCAAATTTGTCAATGTAAAATCATGACAATGTATGAAAATGGTTATAATAAAATGATATGAATTTCATGCAATCACATGCCAGGAAATGTTATGAATGCATGAAATATTATATTCATGAAATATTATTATCATGAAATATTAGCATGAAATATTATATTCATGAATATGGAATATTAAAAATATTATGAAATAATATTTTTGGAATATTATGAAATATTCTGAATTCATAAAATAATATTCATATTATGAAATTTCATGATGGGCTTGGTTTATTGGGCTTGGAAATGAATGGTGCTAAAAAGAAAGTGCAAAGTGGAGGAAGCAAGGATTGAACCTTGGACTTCCTAGTTGCACTCACCATGTCATAACCAATGAACCAAGCAATATTTCATGTAGAACGAGAAAGGAACATGCTTGTTAAGTGCGTAAGAGTGAAGAGACATGCTTCTTCACAAGAGGTGTATAAATAGGATTAAGAGAAGGAAGTTAGAGGAAGTTACTTTATTTTTCTTCCTCCTTTCTTCTTCTTGCCGAGACTAGCCCTCTTCCCTTTGCCATTTTCGAAACCAACATCCAAGGGTTCTAACCCTAGGGCAATTGCAAGGAAGGGAAGCCAAGTGTCTTTGCCTTCTACCAAGACCAAGGAATACTAGGGAGAAGTTTTGGAAGAAAAGGATCTTCGCATACCCTCCAAGTGTAGGGTACCCTACGATTTAAAGAAGGTTAAAATCCAGCGCTAGGATGTAAGTATCCTCTCGCCTGTGGCATAATTGTTATCGAATGTATGTTAGATTCATTCTTTTGAAAAATCACAAGAACTTCCCTAGTGGAAGTTTCGGCCAACTCATGTAAGGGGTCCAAGAGAAGGTTTTGATCCAACTTTGATGCATGGGAAGACCTTAAGACTTAGGGTATACATGTAGATGGATTTTCTTCATGGTGTCAAGAACAAAAAAAACTAGGGTTTTGTCCTTTAAGGGGTTTCGGCCACACCCTAAGGAATGAGTGAGGGAATTTTTCAATACATGAAAACAACCCTTAAGACCTAGGGTATACTCATATGTGATGTTTCCAAATTTTTGAAAGGACAAAATTAGGGTTTGACACCCTACAAGGTTTCGGCCAAACCCTTGTAATTTAGGGTTAGTGGATGCTAACCCCACTTGAGGCTTAAACCATGGTTCAATTGTTAGCATGAAGTGTACTTGAGGTGTTTGTAGAAATGCTTGAATGAATGCTTTAATTGGATGAAAAAAAAAAGAAATTCCCTTACATGTGACTTTCGGCCAACCCTAGTCCTAGGGTTGGGAAGTACTTGATGAAATCACGAAGCATGCTATTAATTATATGATATGAGTATAATGTATGTGACCTATCTTGTTAGGTATAAAAGCATGCCTTATAGCCCATGGGGCACCTTGATGATATGAACATGATGTGGTTGATAATATGCTTAAAAGGGATACTCTATTGAAACTGGGATCAAGAGCACCCGAATGCGTGGTGTGTCCCTAGGGGATCAAGAGCACCCGAATGTGTGGTGTGTCCCTTGAGAAGTGATTAAAGAGTACCTTTAGGCATATACATATATGAGTAATTGCATGATAAATTACTTTACTTTGAAAGTTGTGTACCCGACTCGGAAGGGGGTCGTTAAACAAATCCAATGAGCATGTTAAGGTCATGGCATTGGTAGGACGGAAGGGTCCTGCTCTAATTAGATTGGTGGCTCGCTACCCCAATTTATTAGGGAACGCGCATGATGTGGTGGTACGACAACTGGGCCCTAGATGATGATGATATGATATTTTGAAGTACTTACCATTATGGAACCTTTTTGAAAAACATTTCTCATCATGTGATCTTGTTCCGTAAAGTACTTAGAGATAAATTGATGTGATGTTTATGATGCTTTGATGAGATGCTTATGATGCTGATAATTCTATCTAATTATTGTGTACATGATATGATGTATTGATATGGATTTTGCGAGTAGGCCCGGATTCTTACTAAGCATGTTTTGCTTACTAGTTCCTGTTATTTTTCTTATGCTGCAGATGGCGGTAAGAAATACTCGAACTAAAGGAAGAGGCAGAGGGAAGGTTGGAGGATGTGTGTGGTGATGGCTCGGGAAAGAACAAAGATTCTATCTACCTTGTTTTGTCTAGAATCTAAACTGCTTCCCATAATTACTATTGAAATTGTATTGCTATACTCTGAATGGGTGATGATCATGACTACTCTACTGTGATTGAGTTAGTGGTATGGAACCTGTAGTATGCTAGATAATACTATCATTAATGTTTAAATATTGTAGAATGCATGCTAAGGAAAATACTAGGTAATTACTATTTTCTGTTCTTATGAATGTTTCCTTTGCATGTATCTAGGACTAGATAACTTTTGCTATATTCCTATGTTGTATCTTGTTCAAACCATGTTTGTTCCATGCTTTAGTGTGTTACATGATCTTCCTATTAGGTTGTACATGCATGTAGATATAAAAGAAAAGAAAAACCATGCTTGGTAAATTAGTCTTCAATAGGCATGTCTACTACATTTCTTGTATGTAACTGTTTCATTTGGATATACATGCTACACATGATTGTATAATATGAATGTATGGACCCGTAACCCCGCCTTAAGGGTAGATATAAGGACGGGCGTTACAAAAAGGGCAAGCTGAGTCCTCGCTACATAGGACCCTACAAGATTATAAAGAGAGTTGGGAAGGTAGCCTATGAGCTGGACTTGCCAGAGGATATGTCTGCTATCCATAGTACATTTCATGTCTCTATGCTAAAGAAGTGTATTCACGATCCCAATCAAGTGATTCAGCCTCAGTCAGTGCAGATCCAAAAAGACCTTAGCTATGAGAGTAGACCGACATAGATAGTGGACAAAGCAGTTAAAAGATTAAGAAACAAAGAAGTGCCACTAGTGAAGGTCATCTGGCAGAATCAAAAGCATGAGGAGGCTACTTGGGAACGTGAGGACAGCATGAGAGAAAGATATCCAGAATTATTCTAAGTTCGAGGACGAACTTTTCATAAGGTATGGGGGATTGTAACGCCCAAAAATTTCCATTTTAAGTCCTTAAAGTCCTTAAAATTAGTTAAAAATACTTTAGAGATATTCTGTAGATTTTTATGAATTTTTAGAATATTTTTACGGATTTTTCTGAGTCCGTTTAGTATTTTTATTAAAAGAAATAGAGTTTTCGGCAAAAAAAAAAGTTGCCTGGACAAGTTTTGAACCCGAGACCTCCCATGGGACCAACGACTTAAGATGGTCGGGTTAACCAGGAGCCCCAGCAGGGGTGTGCTGAAAGAAAATAGAGAGATATTAAGTTAAGTTATAAGTTGGACTTAAATACCCTAAGTATAAATAGAAGAACTTAAGTGATTCTTTTATTTTTGGTTCGGCAACTTCCTCTCCCCCTCTCGCCGCCCCTCTCCTCTCCTCTCTTGGGCGAAACCACACCAAGCCCTAGGGCCTTCCTCCGGTGGCCGGCCAAGGCTCTCCTCCGAGAGATTTTCCGATATTCCGAATCCCCGCGACGAGAGGAACGCGTGAGCGCGAAGAAATCTCCGAGACTCCGAGTTTCTCCGGAACCTCCGACGCCGTTCTTGGTTGTAAGTCCAAGATATCGATGTAAGTACTGCTCACCTGCAGTAAGAGGCGGTTTTCCGCAAGAATTTTCCCTTAAAAGTTTTAAAAGAGATATTTACTTTTAGTTTAAGATTTTGCATGTGATCGTAGTTCATTATATGCTTATATATATTTGATAGAGTACCCTATGTGAGTGTAGGGTCTAAGAAATCTATAAGAAAAGAAAAAAAAGGTAAAGAAAGAGAAAAGAGAAGGCCAAGGCCTTACGAAATCCCCAAAAGTCAAGACTTAGGGATTTGGGCACACAAGGTGTTCGATAAAATGCCAAGACACTTAAAGATAAGAAAGAAAAGAGAGAAAAGCTATTTTATTTTCTAAGGCCAGTACCCGGCGTCCAAGGGCGTCGTTAAAGTAATCCAGGTGTCCAATTCTAAGGTCTTGGCCCTGGTAGACCAAGGTCTGCTCTATTAGGATTGGCGGCTCGCTACCCCAACCTTTTAGGGAACGCGCATAAGATGGTACTTACGTCTTAAGTGGATCCAAGTGAGTTATTATTTTCAAGTATATGCTTTAGCAAAGTTTTTCTAAAGTTTAAGGAAGTTTTCTAAAAGTTAAAGAAAGATTTAAAGTTAAAGAATTGCTAAGTTTCAAGTTAAGTCAAGGAAAGTAAGTTAAGAACTTTAAAGCTTGTGTATGCATGTTCTTAGTTTTACATGTTTAAGCATCTATTTTAAAAGCATGAAAGTATCCCATTTATAAAGTATATTTGCACATTTCGAGATTTTGTGAGTTAGATAGTACTTGCTAAGCTTTATGCTTAATAGTTGCATTTTCCTCTTACTGCAGGTAAAGACAAGGGCAAGCTATTCTGAAGGAAGATGACAAGGAGGTGCTAGGTGATGTGTGTGTGGTGGCTGATTTGGGAGAGGTCCTTGGGACGAGACAGTTTAGCTTATTTGAAATGCAATGTTTAAAGTTTCCAAATTCCAAGTTATTGTGTTATGGAGTTTATTAAACATTTATGCTTCGGATAGTTTTACATGCTCAATTTTGTAGAATGAAGATTCCATGTCATTTCAATTAGTATGCATACTTTTGTGAATGCACTAGATGAGCAAGGGCATGAGTAGTTTAGCATGTGAATACATTGAATTTTAGACTTATTCCTGAGCTTATTATTCCCTCTTGGACTAAGTCCTAATTGTGCTTAAAATGCTTGTAAATTCGGTAGAAAAGTAAGATTTACATTCTATGAAGTTCCAGAAATGTTATAGAATCTTATAAGTGGAGTTTTGAATATCGATACTTTGATGGAGCTATTTGATGCATGTGCCAAGATGTTGTTAGTCTCCTTTTGAATTAAGTTTTATTGCTTTAAATATGCTTAGAAAAGTTGCATTCATATTCCATAATGCTTTAGTAATGTTATAGAACCTTGTGTGATGAGTTTAAATGGTTAGAATTGCTAGTAATGTGCCATTGTATCATGCATGACTATTAAAGTTAGAATATCATTTTTAGATAGAAAAAAAAAAGTATATAGAAAGTTCCGCATTTTTAGTCGTGCATTAGAGTCGAGAAGTAGACAAGTAACGGTCCGTCTAAGGAGGAGAAGGCGGGTCGTTACAGATGTACTACTAGGTGCCACTCATGATCGTTCTATAATTGGTTAATTATAGACGGCCATCATAAATCGAAAGCCTATTTAGTCACACGCACTACGAGTAATCCTAGGGATTTAAAATGAGTTGAAAATTGGATTTTCCAATCAAGAGAGATTAGGTTTGGTTGAGCCAAACGATAAGTCGAATCTGAATTTTTCAGAGACGCATCGGAAATGTAAAATGGCTAAGTCTTTTGAAGACTTAATAGATGAATTAAATGCGTTTAATTCATTGGAGCGTGGCTTGGATGGGCCGGCCAAAGAGGGTCTCCATCCTCTTTGCTTGGCCGGCCACAACAAAGGGAGAGAACCAAGTTTTTGGTTCAATTTATAAAATAAACCAAGTGTGGTTTATTTTATAAAATTATGGATGATATAAATTTTTATATAATAAACCAAGGTTTGGTTTATTTTTCATGAAAATTAAAATGAACCATGGATTGGTTTATTTTATTATATAGAATCAATCATGGATTGATTTACCATGATAAGAAAATTTATTCCATAAGAAGAAAGGAGACTTGGTTTTTATCATGAATTAAAATATGATAAAACTTGGCATGATGGAATAAGTCATATAAAATTTATTCCATAAGAAAAAAAGAGACTTGGCAGTTGAGAGGCCACTATAAAGGACCCAAGGCAAGGCTTGAAAATCAATCGAAGTATTCTTGCCTGGGCTCTCTCCCTCTCCTCCCTTCTTTCTCTTGGCCGGCCACAAGGCTCTTCTCCCTTCTTCTTGCCGTGAGCACAAGGGGAAGCACCGAGGTGACAAAGTTCTTCCGTTGGGACGATCTTCCTCTCCGGCCATTATCACCTTGGGATTGGGCGCAAGTCATCTTCCTCCTTCTCGCCGGAATTGTGATTTCGGCCAACCTTGGTAGTGAGTTTTTCGATGTGATTACTTCTCTCTTGGTTTTCTTGTCGCGTTCTTAGAGAATCTAGTAGTTCTCGAGAACACGAAACTCGTGGCTTTGTGAAGTCATCCCGAAGATACTCGGCGTCGACGCGAATAGAGGCGGAGCTTCCGAGGGACGCTTACGGTTGGATCTCGTCCATTCCTTCGAGTTACGCGAGGTAATACGTAAATTAGTTTATGTTTCTGCAAAATTTTAAATATATGATCATGTCTACACAAGATAAAGTTGCATGCTTAGATGTGTGGTTAAATAATTTGAGAAATTATTTATGCTAAACCTTCTGCTGCACGTAATTAATTTTAAAATTATGAACCCGCATCCATGTCAACATGCACCCGGTCCCAACAAGGAGCGTAGCGGAGAAGAGCAGAGTAGAGTTCTGGGAAGAGACTTCTGGCGTGAGTTCTTGCTGCGCTATAGTTTTTCTCCACACTTTGCTTGTGCGATTACTTCCATCATCTTGAGCAAGCAACTGTGATCTTAGAGGCAACCATCGATTACTTGGGCACTTGAAAGAAAGAACAAGAAGCTTGAGTTCATTAGTGAGAAGACACGGAGAAGGGTGTTCTTGCGTGAGATCTGTGCTGGGTGGAGCTCGGGAGAAGCTTGCTTGTGTTCTTGTCTGTTCTAAGTGTTGAGTAAGATCTGTTAGTGCAAGTTGCATCAATGATGTTCTCCTTTAAAGTGTTTTAATGTTTGACAATATATTTAAGACAGTGATACATTGAACAGACAAAGGGGAGTTAGGAGAAGTAACCTAAGTTGAAGAAAAGTCCTAGTTAACCTAGACACTAAGACCTAGTGAGTCAAGCTGGGCACTAAGACCTGCTCGGAAGGTGGGCACTAAGTCCTGATCGAGGATTGGGCACTAAGTCCTGGCAAGGGCTGGGCACCGAAGACCTGCTCGGAAGGTGGGCACTAAGTCCTGGTCGGGGACTGGGCAAGAAGTCCTGGACGATGGTTGGGCACCGAAGACCTGGTTCGGGGAATTGGGCACGAAGACCTGGCCGAGGGTTGGGCACCTAAGTCCTGGACCTAGGGTTTGGGCACGGAGTCTTGGTCTGAGGGACTGAGCAACATAGCTGAGCGATGACTAAGGACAGGAGTAGAGACGGGTCAGGGTTTGGGCGTCTTGAGGTCCCGAGGTATCGGAAGCTAAGCAAAAGTTCACCCGAAGGACTGGGTGGCAACCGTCTCCTGAAAGGAGTAGGTGAAAGTCACGTTCTCGGGGGGTGGGAACTTACGCCGGTTCAACCTAGGGTTTCGTGGAAATCCAAAGTCAGAACCAAGTCCTTAAGGTTAAGATTATATGCATATGGGCTTTGTGTTTGTGTATCTTGCAGGTATCAAGATTGGAAGACAAAGCAGGTGGCTGGAGGCCTTGAAGCAGGGCGCCCCCATTGATGGGGGCGCCCAAGCTAAAGACTAAAAAGGCAGTTTTGGTGAAGTAAGCAGAATAGGTGTCAAGCGGGGCGCCCGGAAGGTCCGGGGCGCCCGGGTTCAAACCTGTATCTGCTGTTTCGAGTCTGAAACACAGATAAGCCTTCATGAGGGTGCTCAAGAGGTCCAGGGTGCCCTGGTCAATGGTTTTATCAGCTGCGGCGAGGTCAACGCGGGGATAAGGTTTGACCGAGTTTTTTGGGGCGCCCCCGACGTCAAGGGTGCCCCCAGGAGTGCTATAAAAGGGGCTTCGACCCCTTTGCTTCAGACACAACTGCTGTGAGCTGTTCTGATCATTCTGACCGACGACAACGCACTAAAGACGAGGCTCTACGACCGGGAGGCTCCAGGAGGAAGTGCGCGGCACTTCGGAGGTCCAGATCGGCCGGGCTTCAACTTTGTTTTGTTCGGTTTGCATTTAATATTCTGTACTTAATTTGTTATACTTTTGATTGTACTGTTACACTGTAAGACGGGTTTTCTCTGCCTCCGGAAATTCCAGAAAGGAGACCAATAGTGGACTCACACCGAGTACATAGACCTTGGACATACTGACCCTGGGGGGTTGGGAACCAAGTAAATAAATCCCGCTGTGTCCCTGTCTTGCTTTTATTTTTATTTACTGTTCTGCTGCACTAACGCTCTGAGTAAATCGAAAGTTTTACGAAGTATTCACGACAATATTTTCACAGTCGATATTCACCCCCCTATCGATGGCACTGGTCCTACAATTGGTATCAGAGCCGAGCCGCTCTTCACCGGACTAACCGCCGACGGAGCAACGACGCCAGGAGTTGAGGGGGAGCCCAAGGGTGAATCAGGTATATTTTAGTTAAAATGTCTGTTTTTAAATTTCAAATTACGTGTTTTAAATGCAGAGAGAGAGGGGACTATAAAAGTCAGTGCCCTACTCGTAAGACTCGATCTACACCACCGGCGGCAAAGGGGGCACCAGCGCTAAGAGTCCGGAAAAATAAGGATCACGTACAATGCTTCAAGTGCGGAAAATTCGGACACTGCAAGAACAAATGTCCGACAAAGGTACGTATGATTTATGTTCCAAAAGTGTTACAAATTCCTGCACTATCTTTAGATAATTCAGTTAATTTTTCTGATAAATTAGATTTACTACATAGTAAAATTAATATTTTGCATGACAAATTAGAAAATGCAGATATGACTAAAATATCAAAAATTAATTATTTAGTTCAGAACATTAATTCATCAATTGCTAAGATAAATTATCAAAACTTTAATTCTGATAATGTTAATCCTAATAATTTTATTTCTAATAATTTTAAACTTAATTCTGATTCTGATAGCTTTAACTCTAATAATGTTAATTCTGATAATTCTAATTTAGATAAAATTAATCCAAATTTAAATTTGAAAATCCTAAGGATAATCCAGAAATTAATTCTGAAAATATTATTTCTGAGGATAAAAATGATTTTGTTAATATTCCTGAGGATTCTAAGGATAATTCTGAGGATAATAGAGATGATATCTTTCTTGATAATAATTTAATCATTCCATTAGATAATCCTAAAAAATTAACTAGTGGACCATTTTATTCCACCTACTTTGAGGATATTGAAAGATCTAATCCTGAGAAGGAGATAAAATTGTCTAAGATAAAGGTCATAGTTAATAAAAATTACAAAGGTTCAAATAAATCAGAATTACTAGAGAAACTTGAAAAGAAAAATAAGGATAAGTCAGAAATTTTAGAAATAATGAAAATGCTGAACTAAATCCACAACTATTAATTAATTATTAAATCTTAATTATTCAAATTCAAATTAATTAAATCTTAATTATTTAAATCCAAATTAAATTTAAATTAAATCTTAATTAAATCTAAATTAAATTCAAATCAAATCTTAATTAAATTCAAATTAAATCTAAATTAAATCTAAATTAAATTCAAATTAAATCCTAATTAAATCTAAATTAAATCTTAATTAATTCAAATTAAAACTAAATTTAATTTAAATAAAATCTTAATTAATTCAAATTAAATTAAATTAAAATCAAATTAAATTAAATTAAAATCAAATTAAATTAAAATCAAATTAAATTAAAATCAAATTAAATTAAATTCAAATTAAATTAAATTCAAAATTAAATTAGATTCAAAATTAAATTAAAATCAAATTAAATTAAATTCAAATTTAAATTAAATTCAAATTAAATTAAATCCAAAATTAAATTAAATTCAAATTAAATTAAATTCAAAAATAAACTAAATTCAAATTAAATTAAATTCAAAATAAATTAAATTCAACTTAAATTAAATCTTAATTAAATAAATCAAGTCTTAATTAAGTCAAATTAAATGTTAATTAATTTAAACTTAAATTAATTCAAATTAATCCTAATTAATTCAATCTTAAATTAATTCAAATTAAACTTAAATTAATTCAATCTAAATAAATTAAAACTTAAATTAATTCACTTAAATTAATTCTTAATCCAACTAAATCATAAATAAATTAAACTCGAACTAAACTTAAACCTTACCCAAACCGCAACTATTAATTTAATAAAATTAAATATGTCAAAGTGGGTTGACATATTCGCGGGTTCACACGACATGTATCAAATCAGGAATTTGATACATCTTTAGAAACATAATTAAAATGCTTTGGACTTGTTTGACTCATACATAATTGTTATGCCATGCATTTGCTACCTCTTTAAATATATGACATGACATTCATATTTAAATTTTATGCATATATTAGAATGGTTATAGGAAAAAGAATAATTGAAACTTGATCAACCTAGTATTGGGTGACGGTGAGATGATAGTACGTTAGGGAAGCCTCTTCTAATAAGGTCAAGTATACACTACTTGGTCTCTTTAGACTGGTGAAACTAGCCGAAGCTACCGATCCAAGACCCAAACTAGTTAGACCAGAATTTTTCAAAAAGTAATTTTGAAAATGAAATTTTATTAAAAGGCTTTGTCAAGGAAAGGGTTGATGATCCAATAAAGCTACGGCCAAAGAACGCCTAGTGCCTCGCCAAGACCTGGAAGCCAATTTTTGAAACTCAAATTCAAGTTACTTCTTGTCAAATTCAAATCTATCACAAGCTTCAATTAAATCTTAGAGTTAATAATAAATTAAGAAAAATGATTCAACATCTCACAATACACCTATAAGGCAACCATGCTTGTTGTATTGATACATCTAAAATGGGTGAGATGTTAAGGACTAATGAATTGAAAAATATTTTCAAAATAGTTTTTCAAAATTGTTAGAATATTTTCCTAAAAATATATTTTCAAAATAGTGCTTAAACGTAATAATGTTTTTATGGAATTCATGCTTGTTTGATTGATTATACATATTATACATTTTTCAAAAGTATATCTTTTCAAAAATTATTTGACTCACTCAATTAGACACAAGCCTCTTAGGATAACACTAAAGTTCCTTAAGGCACTTAGATAGAGTCAAACGATGTTGGGTACAGGGGGAGTGGTTTATTCTTTTTCAAAAGTTGCCCTTGAAAAACCACTGTCTTCTAAAACGGCTTTCGAAAATTGGGCTTTAAACACTATTACTTATGTTTTTCGAAAACTATGTCATATAAATTACCTTAATTTCAAAATATGTTTCGGAATTTCAAAATACATTCAAAGAGTGTGCTTTGTCTTGTTTGATTTTGATAAACCCTAATGACACAGAGGAAGGTCCACTTCATAATCTACAAGGACTCCTAGGATGTGTTAGATTTAGGGGGAATCTGAATCAATCTTCTGAAAAAGCTTTTTTTGTAATTAATTGTTTTTGAAATTATTAGATAATTCCTTTGATTTGAATCAAATCTTAAGACTCAGAGGAAGAGTACTTATGGTCAACAAGCTTCCTAGGACTGGGTCAAGTTTAGGGGGAGGTCAAATTAAAAGAATTATTGAATATTTCAAATGATTTCATGCGCGGTATTTTCAAATCCTGTTGAAAACATAAGTATTCTTTCAAAATACTATCAATTTTTTTTAAAAAAATACTATTATTTTCAAAATTTCATCTGTTTTTTGATCAATTTGAAATAATGTTTATATTGAGTTTGGAAAATCTTCCAGGACACTTAGGAAAATGTCCCTGTAGTCAACAAGGTTTCCTATGATTGTGTCAGACTGGAAGATAAACCAAATCATGTATTATGACTTCAAAAATTTATACATTTTTCAAAATGTACTTACATCCTATTATTCTATTTTTCAGAAGTTGTGTGACTTATGAAATTATATTTACTTGAGTTTGAAAAATTTCCAGGACACTTAGGAAAATGACCTTGTAGTTAACAAGATTTCTTAGGATTGTGTCAGACTGGAAAAGAAATCTAGTCAAGTAAAAATATTATATTTTCAAAATGCATAATGTTTTTCAAAAATTTCTTATTATTTTTCAAAGTCTCATCTTTTTCAAAAATAGTTAGTACTTGCAAAATTTGTATCTTTCAAAGTACTTGCACCTTTCAAAACTCACAATATTCTCATTGTTGGCGCAAGTATTTCTGGTGATTTTTTTTAATGTATGGCAAAGGGGGAGAGGTGTGCTTAACTTAGAAAATTTTTTGATTTTTTGGTTTCTCTCTTACAAAAAGATCATTTTTTTAAAATGGGAGAAAGTGAAAGTTAGAATTTTTTTCCCAGAGGATCAAAAATATATTTTCAAAACTAAGACCATTTTTAGTTTGATCCCAAGCATAGTAAGTTAACCCCTTAAACCAATCTAACTTAATTTATTGTCAAACATCAAAAAGAGGGAGATTGTTGGTGCATGTTGCATCAATGATGTTCTCCTTTAAAGTGTTTTAATGTTTGACAATACACTTAAGACAGTGATACATTGAACAGACAAAGGGGAGTTAGGAGAAGTAACCTAAGTTGAAGAAAAGTCCTAGTTAACCTAGGCACTAAGACCTAGTGAGTGAAGCTGGGCACTAAGACCTGCTCTGAAGGTGGGCACTAAGTCCTGATCGAGGATTGGGCACTAAGTCCTGGCAAGGGCTGGGCACCGAAGACCTGCTCGGAAGGTGGGCACTAAGTCTTGGTCGGGGACTAGGCAAGAAGACCTGGCCGATGGTTGGGAACCGAAGACCTGGTTCGGGGAATTGGGCACGAAGACCTGGCTGAGGGTTGGGCACCTAAGTCCTGGACCTAGGGTTTGGGCATGGAGTCTTGGTCTGAGGGACTGAGCAACTTAGCTGAGCGATGACTAAGGACAGGAGTAGAGACGGGTCAGGGTTTGGGCGTCTTGAGGTCCGGAGGTATCGGAAGCTAAGCAAAAGTCCACCCGAAGGACTGGGTGGCAACCGTCTCCTGAAAGGAGTAGGTGAAAGTCGCGTTCTCGGGGGGTGGGAACTAGCGCCGGATCAACCTAGGGTTTCGTGGAAATCCGAAGTCAGAACCAAGTCTTTAAGGTTAAGATTATATGCATATGGGCTTTGTGTTTGTGTATCTTGCAGGTATCAAGATTGGAAGACAAAGCAGGTGGCTGGAGGCCTTGAAGCAGGGTGCCCCCATCAGTGGGGGTGCCCCCATGGACCCAGGGTGCCCCCATTGATGGGGGCGCCCATGCTAAAGGCTAAAAAGGCAGTTTTGGTGAAGTAAGCAGAATAGGTGTCAAGCGGGGCACCCAGAAGGTCTGGGGTGCCCGGGTTCAAACCTGTATCTGCTGTTTCGAGTCCGAAACACAGATAAGCCTTCATGAGGGCGCCTGGGAGATCCGGGGCTCCCTGGTCAAAGGTTTTATCAGCTGCGGCGAGGTCAACGCGGGGATAAGGTTTGACTGAGTTTTTCAGGGCACCCCCGACGTCAAGGGCGCCTCCAGGAGTGCTATAAAAGGGGCTTCGACCCCTCTGCTTCAGACACAACTGTTGTGAGCTGTTCTGATCATTCTGACCGACGACAATGCGCTAAAGACGAGGCTCTACAACCGGGAGGCTCCAGGAGGAAGTGCGCGGCACTTCGGAGGTCAAGATCGGCCGGGCTTCAACTTTGTTTTGTTCAGTTTGCATTTAATATTCTATACTTAATTTGTTATACTTTTGATTGTACTGTTACACTGTAAGACGGGTTTTCTCTGCCTCTGGAAATTCCAGAAAGGAGACCAATAGTGGACTCACGCCGAGTACATAGGCCTTGGACGTACTGACCCTGGGGGGTTGGGAACCAAGTAAATAAATCCCGCTGTGTCCCTGTCTTTCTTTTATTCTTATTTACTGTTCCGCTGCACTAACGCTCTGAGTAAATCGAAAGTTTTACGAAGTATTCACGACAAGATTTTCACGGTCGATATTCACCCCCCTATCGACGGCACCGGTCCTACAAGATCTTTCTTGTGTTTCATTGTTCTTAAGACTATATCTCTGTTGAAACGCTGTGGAGAGGTTACTCCACCAAGAAGGAGGTTTCATTTTAACGGTGTTCACCGGGGCTTGATCTGCCGACGATCAAAGGATCGCCCACCTTAAGGGCACGCCAATGACTAGGGGCAAGTTATCCCCGAACCTTGTAAATCCTCTTGTTAGCGTTTTGCATTTGTTCTTAGCAAGGTTTTATTTCTGCACACTCTGTTTTCTTTAGCTTCCGTTGTGCTACTAATCTTTGAGTCGCAGATATTTCAAAAACACAAAGTTTCGGTGTCTGGCTACATTCACCCCCCCCTCTCTAACCATCCAAGGTCCAACATAGACTAGTTCTTGAAGAATTAAGAGGGGATGTTCTGACCTTAGTACCAACTGTACACGAGGATGCACCATAAGTCACTGCGCCGCGTGTCACAAAAGATACACAGGTGATACCTCGACGTGGTGGGAGGGTTGTTAGTCAACCTGAAGGATTCATGTTCTTGGGAGAGACTTCGGACTCGGTCCCTGGCGACCATGAATCAAGATCCCTGGACCTATGACGAGGAACATCCGCTCTAGAGATAATCCAGTTATATGGATTTGTTCAAAGGACGGATGAGATTTGTGTATGTAAGAATTGTGACAGAAATGTATTGGTGTTCTTGTACTATACATAGATAATATTTTGTTAGTTGGTAACAATGATAAAGTATTATCAGACGTAAGGGTATGGTCGTCCAAATAATTGATATGAAGGACTTAGGAGAAGCAGGACACATCCTTGGCGATCGAAGTTCTAAGGGATTACCAGAGAAAGATGTTGTGCTTATCCCAAGCTTCATATAGAGACAGTGTCTTAACTCGTTTTAGCATGGAAACCTCCAAGAAAAGTTTTGTACTTTTCAGCTGTGGAGCTACTCTATCTAAGAAGATATGTTTAGATTATCAAAGGAGATAGAGCAGGTAATAGCGGTTCCTTTAGCATCGGCTATAGGAAGCCTAATGTATGCTAAAAATGAGACCGGATATCTGCTTTGTTGTGGGCATGGTTAGCATATATCAGAGTAACCCAGGTTAAGGAAATTGGATTATGGTAAAAGCTTATATTAGTGCCTGAGAAGGACTAAGAATTATAAGCTGGTTTGCCGGGCAGACCAATTCCCTATGGGTTATACGGATACAGACTTCTAGTCGGATAGGGGCAAATATAATTATTCTTTGGGGTTTTGTGTTTACTTTTAGGGGGTAGAACCATAGTTTGGAGGAGTGTCGTGCAGCGGCTGCGTGATGGACTCCACCATGGTAGCTGGATGGATGGCAGTCTCTAAGACAACCAAGAAAGCTAAATGGTTCAAGAACCTCAAGATGGACTTCGATGTGATTCCTGATTTGCTCAGAGCTATCACATTTTGTTGTGATAAAGAAATGGTGCAGTTGCAAACTCGAAGGAATCACGAGCCTATAAGGCAAGTAAACACATAGAGCGCATGTACCACCCAGGAGAGGAAAAGCTGTTGTTGCCTAGATTACATCAGGGGACAACTGGGGAGATCTTTTCACTGAGGCCTTGATAGCGAGAGCTTTAGGTATGTGGAGGATCAGGGAGTTAGATATATGACATTTTGAGAACAACAATGACTTTAAGTATAAGTGGGAGATTGTAGGATGTGTATACTGAAAGACATGATTTCTTTATATGAACATCTTATTTTGAAAAGAGAATCACAACTACACTAGGTGCCTGTTTATATTAGTACATATACGAAGTCCAATTACTTTGTATTGTAGATAACATGGTGTGTGGTGTCACACGGAAGATCATGTTATCAGTCCCTTGCTTAGTATAAATAAGAGGCCCACAACCGAGATGGAATTGGACAACCCATCGGGATGGTTGTAGTGTAATTAGGTGTGGTTGGTCTTGACCATAGAATTACACTAGTGTGCTATGAGTACATTGAGCAGGACCGAAACCCGAGGTTATCCAATTTGTACTGACTCAATAATTGGATAGGACCTCAGTTTATATTATGGAGTACTATCCCTTAATCCCGAAAAAATATCGGTCATATATTATTAATTATTATTTTTTTGATTTACCAATGGGCGAGATCTATTCTATTAGATCGATAGACCCAGTAAGTTGGGAAATAATATTAATAATATGATGTGCCGATGATTATTGACGGAATTCGTGTCCTGGTGAGTCAAGTTGATGTTGCCCCCTTGATGAGCTCAAAAGGTTCATCGTGCTAAACCCTGCAGGTGGATTTGATCCGGTACAATAATAAGGTTGAGTGGTACTAGTCAAGGACCCAGAGGTTAATTTATTTAAATTGTCAGTAATTTAATTAATTAACGGGCATTCGAGATCTTAAATACGGGGGGATGGACGACTCGTAATAAGTGGAGCCCATATGTAAATATGGGGGTTGGTAAGGTAATTCAATGGGGGTCTTTTAGTGGAATGGATCCTCATTAATGGACCGGATCCATTAGCAGGTCAAAATCCAACTCATCCTCATGGTCCCTATCGTAGTCCTATATATATTCCCATGTGGCATGGAAACAAGTTAATAATTTTTCTTTTAGAAAAAATAATCCTAGATAACATATGATAACCCTAACTCTCCTCTCTCTCTGTCTCTTTCTTTCTCGGTTCTTTCTCGGTGTGTGATGCCGAATAGCAGAGGCGGTCGGTGAGTTCTCCACGCATGGGTGCAACACCGATGATGGTGAGAAGGTGGAACACGGCTTCTCTACCCCATTGCTTTCTCCTTGCAAAGGCAATGAGAAGGTGTTACACGGCTTCTTCTCCACCGTTTTCTCCAGCCATGGCAGCAAGTTGCCACATGGCAACTTGCATGGGCGGAGAAACAGGCTTCAACATGCATGGGCGGTGATGCAGGCTTCTGTGGAGAAGCCAGGTGGAGCAAGCAACAACCTCCATGCGTGATCAAGCTTCGGCCTTTTTCGCCGCCATCGCAGCTTCTTGTGTGAGGAGGCTTCGGTGGAGGAGCCAAGTTGCATGAGCGACTTGGCTAGCGGCAGGCTTGAGTGGAGATGCCAAGTTGCGTGAGCAACATGGCAGGCAGCCGATATCTAGGAGAAGAACCATTCATAAGATTTTCTCAAAGGTAGAAAAGTTACACATGTAACTTTTCTCAAGGGAAGAAAATTGCATGAGCTTGAGAGGGAACAGTAATTTTTCTCAAGGGAGAAAAGTTGCTTACGCAATTTTTCTCAAGTTAAGAAAAATCTGCCAAGTAAGGTTTGTGTTTAGATTATTTTCACCTAGGAGCGGCCGGCGGCATCCCTTTGGCAAGGGATTGGTTGGTGCATGGAGAAGGGATCGACTTCGTGATCACGGGTCTTGGTATATCGTCGCCCACACGACGTCCAAGAGGGGAGGGTCATACGGTAGAAGATTGTAAGGTAACGAAGGTATATTCTTCCTTGGCTCCTTTCATTCTTATTTGTGCCTTATTCATTTGCCTTGTCATTTTATGCTAGTTAATTTATTATTTTGATATTGTATCATGGTGAATAATTCATTAACTGGACCCCGACCATAAACACAAAAGCCGACGATCAACTTGTCGCCTTTTCCGCAGTCGAACGGTCGAGCAAATTACAAGGCCGATTTTGGTAATTGGCCAAGTTGTAATTTGGATTGTTCGATACGGCACGAGACGGTCGATGGGAGATGGGTGTCCATTTGGATTAATTTTTTAATCCGTGACGTGGAGAGGTCTCTCGGATCGACCAGGTATTCGCTAATGAAACTCGCCAAGCCATACCCAATAGGCCTCGGTGCTACACATGCCAGGCCAAGAGCTACAAAATCCTGCTACCTCCACGGTGAGTAGGCTTGGCCTTGGTGCTACACATGCCCGGCCAAGAGCTACAAAACCCTACTACCTCCGCGGTGAGTAGGCTTGGCCTCGTTGTTGCACATGCCCAGCTAAGAGCTGCAAAACGCTACAACCTCCGTGGTGAATAGGCTGCACATGCCTGGCCATGAACTGCAAAACCCTGCTACCTTCGCGGTGAGTAGGCTTGGCCTCAGTGCTGCACATGCCCGGCCAGGAGCTGTAAAACCCTACAACCTCCACGGTGAGTAGGCTTGACCTTGGTGCTGCACATGTCAGCCAAGAGCTGCAAAACCCTACTGCCTCCGCGGTGAGTAGGCTTGGCCTCGGTGCTGCATATGCCCGGCCAAGAGCTGCAAAACCCTACTACCTCCGCGGTGGGTAGACTTTGCCTCGGTGCTGCACATGCTCGGTCAAGAGCTGCAAAACCCTACTACCTCTGCGGTGAGTAGGCATAGCCTCGATGCTGCACATGCCCGGCCAAGAGCCGCAAAACCCTACTACCTCCTAGGTTAGTAGGCTTGGCCTCGGTGCTGCACATGCCCCACCAAGAGCCGCAAAACCATACTACCCCTGCGGTGAGTAGGCTTGGCCTCGGTGCTACACATGCCCGACCAAGAGCCGCAAAACCCTACAACCTCCTATTGGGTTTGGCTTGGCGGGTTTCGTTAGCGAAAACTTGGTCGTCCTTGAGAGATCTCTCCATGTCTACGAATTAAAAATTAATCTGAATAGAGACCCCTCTCCCAACGACCATCTCGTGCCGTATCAAACGATCCAAATTACTACTCGGCTAATCACAAAGATCGAGCCTTGTAATTTGCTTGACCGTTTGACCGCGGAAAAGGCTACGAATGGATCACTGGCTTTTGTGTTTATGGTCGGGGTCCAATTATTTAATTATTGGATATGATACAAAATCAAAACAATTAAATAATTAACATGCAATGACGAGGCAAATAAACATGGCACCAATGAAACAAAGGAGCCAAGGAAGAATTATACCTTCCATTACCTTAGGATCTTCTACCGTATGAGCCTTCCCTCTTGGACATTGTGTGGGCGACGATCTACCAAGAACCATGGTGTAACGCCCGCCCTTCCCATCTTACGATGTAGGCGAAAGGCGGCGCTACGCGAACATACATATATGCATATGGAGATCTTAATGCAGTGGAATAATTTAAAACTTTATACATATGCGTTTAAACCATGCAATTAAAACATGAATCATGTTGACATATCTTAGCTATCATTCTTAAACATGGTTACTTGGTAAACTTAGCATTGTCGTAATAAAAAAAAATAAGACATAGCATGTGAGACATAACATTCTTGAACATGCTTGCATTAAACATAACTTATCCTACCATCAAGCTTAAAGCCAACATATTGTTCTAAACGAACACATCATAGTATAGCATGTTAACATCATAATTTAGCAATGATAAGTATAGCAATAAAGCACGATATAGAAATCAACATAAGTTGTTCATAAGCCATAAGTAATAAAATTTTCCTAGTGAATTGTTCTTTAGGAAAACCATCATAAAGTATAGCATGAAACTAAAGATGACAATGCAAAACATAAGACATATGACAATTATGAGTAATAGGATCTTTTTCTTTTTCTTTTGCCATGTCACTACCACACACACACTTGCCCCTCCTACTGCTTCCCTTAGCTTAGTATCCTCTCGCTTGATCTGCGGTATAAGAAAATAAAACTTATAAGCACATAGGCTTAGTAAGACCCTTTCCTACTCACTAAAATCATACGTCACATATAGTCAATGGAAAGGGCATAACATAGAGAGTGTAGCATAAAACAAAAGCATATCATGAGAAGGTATTCATAAAGCATTTATCATGAGGAGGCATATAGATGTACATGAAAACACATAATCATATAGAAGTGGTTAACATGTAATGAAAGTGCATAGAGCTCATGGCATAAGAAGTACTTAACATAAAATATAAGCACATAAAATACTTGACATGGAATAGATGCATGACATGAATGATTAACATGAGTTAAATGCACATAACATAAGGATGCTTATTTGAAAATCATAATTATAAGTACTTAAAAATAAATCTCAATATCAAGGGGGTCCCGGCTTGTACCACATATATCCATCATTTGCGCGCATCCCAAAGTAAATTCGAGGTAGCTAGTCTCGACCTACTAGGGTACTAGGTTATCATCAACCTAGGGACAGCTACGGTAGTCCAGAACCGAGGCTTTCTAAGGAGCCCATCTCTGTTGGACAGCTACAGTAGTCCCAGAACCGAGGCTTTCTAAGGAGCCCATCCCTTGGACCTTACTTGGGTTCGGTACAAGCCCATCCATAAAGTAAAATAGCTTCACATGCTTCTTTTTTTACATCATAAGAAATTCTCTTGGTATTTCATCATTCATAGAACTTACATAGCATAATTAAAGACTTAAACATGATCTTAATACATGAAGCATGGTATAAAGCATACTTAGCATTTCATCATTCATAGTTAGTGCATAACATCATTATGCCTTAAAGGCACAAACATAGACTTGATTCATAAGGTATGTCATGCACACATCATTATGCTTTAGAGGCATGAACATCACCTTAATTCATAAGGCATGACATACATACATAATTATGCCATAAAGACATAAACATCATCTTAGTTCATAAAACATGCATGATCATGGTACATAAGGTAAGCATGCATAGGTAAGTTTTGACATACATGGTACATATCACATAGCCTACATGATCAAGGTATCTATCATAAAGCATGCATGGGTAGGATCCATATGAACATGATACATACTACATAGGTTCATGACATTCAATATAAAACATGCGTAGGTCTATATAACATAATATATATATCATAATACATATGTTCAAGGCATTTAACATAATGCATGCATAATTCTACATAAACATAATGCATACTTCACAATACATGTGTTCATGGTATATGGTTTAAAACATCCATGAATACAACCTACTAAAACATGGCACATAATATAAGCATACAAGGTCGTGATGCATAGCACATAAAGTTAGGGTTTAGGCACCATAAAATTCATACAACATACTTGAACATATATTTACATCATAATGAGCCATAAACAAGTACATTTGAACCCTTAGCCTAACCCAAACCTTAGACATAGGTGCTTGGCCGAAAGTTTGTAAATGGAAGTCTCATTATTCAAGCAACATGTGAGGTACCATAACTAAAGTAACACCCATACAATACATACAATGCCATAGGAAGCCATTAGAACCCATGATTGGGGCTAACCCTAATTCCTAGCATGAAAAGGGGTCTTGGCCGAAACCCTAGAGGGGTCAAAAGGACATGGAAAATTCGTATAACTCACAATTAACATCCATTGTATCATAGGGAATCATAATAAACATGCTTGGAGGGTTAGATCTAATCCTAACCATGAAAAGGGGAGAGGGGCCGAAACTTCATAATGGGATTTGGGAGCTACAAAAATTTCCCAACTCACAATTCATTCTTATTTTATCATGAGAAAGCATTAGGAAGTATAAGTGAGGTTTTAACATCATCCCAAGCCCTAAAATGGTGCTTAGCCGAAACCCTAGAGGGGTCACAATTCCATAGTTTTCTCAACATAGATCCCAAACAAATCATAAATCAAGAAAAATAACATAAAAACTATTATACCATATGTGAGGGAATCTTACCTCTTGTTGTCTTGGTTATAAACCTTAAATAGAGAAAAGTGAAGACCTTCTTGACCTTAGAACACCCCTTGCCCTTGTAGCCTTATAGGAAACCTTGGATCTTCAAGAGGGAGTCATCTTGTGAAGTTTTCCAAGGGGAAAACTCCCTTGTGAGTCTCGGCAAGGAGGAGGAAGAGGAGGGGAGAGGAAGAGTCTTGGGGGAAGAAAAGAGGAGAGAAATAACTTAAGTGCCTCTTCACTTCTCATCCATCTCTTTTATACTAAGTGAAGGGGCATGGTTCCTCATCACATGGTGCCTCTACAACTCCTTTAGCCTCAACTATAATCTTCTTTCTTTTCCAATAACACTCCCTTGCTAGGTGAATTTGTTAGTACATAGATGATGAGGCTTTGCCTCTATTCTAGGTCCAAGGTTCAATCCTTGGTGCATGCACTTTCTTTTTATTCCATTTACTCTTATTTTTGTCAAGGCCCAAATAAGAGCCCACCAAGAGTTTTGCTAATATTCCTAATTGGAACTCATTTCTATTTATGTTAAAATTCTACCCAAGGTCCACTAATAGCCATGATACTAGAAGGGTCCATGTAATGCCTTTTAGTGCTTAGATTTTTAATCGATATAAGAAATCATGCTAAGGTTCTTGCTAGTATTCATATGTTACTCAAAAATCCATATTGGCATGATCAATATTTTAAAGAAAAATATTGAGAGGATTTTACGGGCGTTACAATCCCCCATACCTCGTGAAAGTTCATCCTCGAACTTAGAATAGCTCCGGGTACTTGCGTCTCATCTCGTCCTCGCGTTCCCAGGTGGCTTCCTCGAACCGTTGACTTTGCCATAGGACCTTGACTAAGGGTATCTCCTTTTTCCTTAGTTTTTTGACTTCCCGATCAAGGATCTAGATAGGTCGGCTTTCAAAACTTAGGTCCTCCTGAACTTGTAGTGTCTGCGGCTCGATCACTTGGTCTGCGTTTGTAATACACTTCTTGAGCATCGACACATGGAACACGTTATGAATAGCCGACATCTCTTGGGGCAGCTCCAGCTCATAAGACACCTTGCCGACTCTTTTCAGGATCTGGTACGGTCCCACATAACGCGGAATTATTTTTCCTTTCTTTCCGAATCTCGTTACCCCTTTCATAGGAGCCACTCTAAGGAATACCAAATCTCCAACATCGAATTCCAGGGGCCTATGTCAGACATCCGCATAATTCTTCTGCCGGCTCTGAGTAGCTTCTATTCGTTGTCGAATGTTCTGTATAGCTCGGGTGGTGTCGTCGATAAAATTTGTCTTAAGCCCCATTTCTTCTTTTCGCCACCTTCGTACCAACAGATCAGAGACCTACATCTCCTCCCGTACAAAGCTTTATAAGGTGTCATTCCGATAGTAACTTGGTAGCTATTATTATAAGTGAATTCTGCTAAGCACAGATATCGACACCAACTCCCTTTGAAATCTAGGGCACAAGCTCGTAACATGTCCTCCAGTACTTGATTCACTCGTTCAGTTTGCCCGTCAGTCTGAGGGTGAAAGGCAGTACTGAATCGTAGTTTAGTGCCAAGAGACTTCTGGACGCATTCCCAAAAATGTGAGGTAAAGCGACCGTCCCTATTTGAGATGATGGTCTTGGGAACTCCGTGAAGTCTGATTATCTCCTTAGCATATAATTGAGCTAGTTGCTCAATCGAATAGGTCATCTTGATTGCTAGGAAATGGGCTGACTTCGTCAATCTGTCCACAATTACCCATATTGCATCATATCCCTTCGTAGTCTTGGGAAGTCCTGAAATGAAATCCATAGAGATATCTTCCCATTTCCATTCCGGAATTGGAAGTGGCTGTAGAACTCCTCCGGATCGCTGGTGTTCCGCTTTCACTCGTTGGCAGGTCAGGCAAGTGCTGACATGCTGAGCCACATCCCTCTTCATACCGAACCACCAGAATTTCTCCTTCAGGTCTTGATACATTTTGGTGGATCCCGGATGCATCGAATAAGGGGTTTCGTGAGCTTCTGCTAATATTTCGTTCCGCAGCTCCGGATCATTAGGGATACATAGACGATCCCTAAGGTATAATACTCCACTGTCGGTGATACGAAAACCATCGTCCGTTCCTTCTAGAATCTCCTACTTGATTCTCTGAAGACTCGGATCATCATTTTGTTTATCTAATATGTCGTCGAACAGCGTCGGTGATATTGTCATGGTAGAAAGCCGTCCGGAAATGATCTCGACTCTGTAATTCATAATTTCTTTTTCGAGTGGGGGGGGGGGGGAATACCGATAAGGACATCAAGGTGGCACTGGACTTCCGGCTGAGTGCATCGGCCACTTTGTTTGCCTTCCCTGGATGGTAGAAGATCTCACAGTCGTAGTCCTTCACTAACTCAAGTCATCGGCGTTGTCTCATATTTAGGTCTTTCTGAGTGAAAAAGTATCGCAGACTCTGGTGGTCTGTATAAATCCTACACTGCGCTCCATATAGATAATGCCTCCATATTTTGAGAGCAAAGACCATGGCGGTCAGTTCTAGATCGTGAGTGGGGTAGTTCTTTTCATATTCTTTGAGTTGTCTAGAGGCGTAGGCAATGACTTTACCACTCTGCATAAGTACAGCTCTGAGTCCCAATTTGGAGGCGTCGCTGTACATGTCGAAGCTCTGGTTACTTTCCGGAAGAGTAAGAATCAGAGCACTTGTAAGTCTTCTTTTTAGTTATAGGAAACTCCTTTCGCAGTTTTCCGTCCATTCGTACTTTTTATTCTTCTGGGTGAGAGTCGTTAGAGGGGCTGCAATTCTCGAAAAGTCCTCCACAAATTTTCGATAATAGCTTGCCAGCCTGACGGAGCTTCTGATTTCACTGGCGTTCTTCGGCCTGCTCCAGTTACTCACGGCTTCAATCTTTATTGGGTCTACCATAACTCCGTCTTTGGAAATAATATGACCCAAAAGGCTACTTGGTCGAGCCAGAACTCGCATTTGGAGAACTTTGCGTACAGTTGCTTTTCCCAAAGAATCTATAATACTATCTTCAGGTGTTCGTCGTGCTCTTCTTGGTTTCTCGAATAGATAAGGATATCGTCGATGAAGACGATTACAAATTTGTCGAGGAAAGACGAGAATACCTGATTCATAAGGTCCATAAACATAGCAGGAGCATTTGTCACACCGAAGGGCATAACGACGAATTCAAAATGTCCGTACCTTGTTCGAAAAGTCGTCTTCGGAATATCATCCTATTTTACTCTGACTTGATGATAACCAGACCTCAGATCGATCTTAGAGAAGACGGTGGCTCCCTTCAGCTGGTCAAACAGGTCATCTATCCTCGGGAGGGGATACCTGTTCTTGATCGTCACGTTGTTCAACGCTCGATAATCTATGCACATTCACATAGATCCATCTTTCTTCTTCACAAACAGTACCGGAGCTCCCCATGGAGAGTGACTAGGGCGAATAAGTCCCTTGTCGAGTAACTCCTGTAGCTATTCCTGAAGCTCTTTTAATTCAGCCGGCGCCATACGATAAGGTGCCTTGGAGATCGGGTTAGTACCAGGAACCAATTCGATCTTGAATTCCACTTCTCTATCAGGAGCTAATCCTGGTAATTCATCTGGGAATACCTCTGGGTAATTGCATACAATCCTGTCATCTTCTAGCTTCTGGTCCTTTGTTTGACTTGAATCGACCACATGTGCTAGAAATCCAGTGTATCCCTTGTCTAACATCTTCTGTGCTTTGAGAGCCGATAAGAATTTCCCGGTTCTATTCCCTGGCTCTCCGATAAATTCAAACATAGAATTTGCCTCAGGTTGGAAGACCACCTTTCACTTACGGCACTCGATAGAAGCCCCGTATTTGCTCAGAAAATCCAATCATAATCCTGCATGTCGAGTACTATCAGATCGCAGTAGAGTTCTGTTTCTGCGATTCCGACTGGCACAACACACAGCATGTGAGTGGATGTTATTATTTCTCCCGAAGGCAGGGTCGTTAAGAACTTGCAGTCTACAACTTGTGGAGGCATATCTATCTTCTCAGTGTATGGCATAGAAATGAACGAGTGCGTTGCCCCAGTATCAAATAATGCAGTAGCATACTGACTGTAAATATGTATCTGACCTGTGACAACCGTAGAAGCATTCGCGGCATCCTCCTTGGTAATAGAGAAAACCCTGGCATTCGTCACAGTTGGTGGAGCCTCCAACCGCTCTTGGCTCATCGGGGTACCTTCCAGCTCAGCTTGCTTATAGTGTAGTTTCACTAGTGCACCCTGGTACTGAACATGCTGCTGGGGAGGTGCTTGGTTCTTGGTAGGGCAGTAAGAGGCCATGTGCCCTTCCACTCCGTAGATGAATCACCGGTTCATACCTTTGCGGCATTCCCCGGGATGCATTTTTCCGCATGTAGCGCACGGGGGAAACCTGGACTGTTTATTTGCTGGGCCCCCTGGGGATTTGTTCCATGGCTTCCATTTACCACTATGGTTTTGGTTCCCGTTAGCGTTGGCACTCTGAGATTTCTGACCTCCTGAGTGATAATGAAAGGGAAGAGCATTAGGGATAATGAAAGGGAAAGAATCGAGAATCCCGGAGTGAACTTGATTCTTACTTTCATTTAGCGCCTTCCTTTGCTGATCAATATTGTTTAGGTAATGCTCAGTGAGTAGGGCACTACTAAACAGCTCCTCGGAGATCTGCGGTCTGTTAACTCCGCCGGCCACGTTCAGGGCTATTTCAGGCCGCAACATCTTCAGCATAAGTCCGACCCTTTCTTTCTCGGTGCGGACCAGCTCGGGGCATAGGCGAGCCAGTCGGTTAAATTTCTTCACGGCTTCATTGACTGAGAGGTTGACCTGTCGGAATTCCGTGAACTCGTCGTAGTGTTTGTTTGTGACACGCATATTGAAGAATTCCTCAAAGAATTCCGATTCGAAATCCGTCCACTTCATCTGGTTCACCTGTCGTTTGGCCTTGACCCTTTCCCACCACATTCTGGCGTCCCCAGAAAGGCAGAATGATGCACATTTGATCTTCTCATGTTCAGGCCAGTCCAGCAGCTCCATTGTACTTTCCACTATCTTGAACCACGCTTGGGCGTCCCATGGTTCGCTAGCACCCGAGAAATTTTCCGATTTCAGCTTCAGCCAGTGGATCAGATATGCCTCTTGTAGTACTACAGTGGCAGGGCCTGTCAAAGGGGTTTGCGTAACCGTAGGCGTGACGAGTATCAGAGTCTGGTTCACCGGTGGAGTGGTAGAATTTCCTTGCTGGTTCATCAAGGTATTGATGGTTTGCTGCTGCTTAGTAACCTGACGCTGAAGTTCGGTCACTAATTGCATCAGATCGGGTGATGAAGCAGTCTCATTAATTCTGTTACTCTGTCTTCTAGCCATGCTTTTCTTCATAAAAGACAAGTAAGGCTAATATAAGTTATTGTTATTCCTACTCGCATATCAAACTCTAAGGTATTCGATATCTTAAAGTAAGGTAAGGTA
Source organism: Boesenbergia rotunda (assembly GCA_024364735.1). NCBI lineage: Eukaryota > Viridiplantae > Streptophyta > Magnoliopsida > Zingiberales > Zingiberaceae > Boesenbergia > Boesenbergia rotunda. The sequence continues at coordinate 748,300 of JAGFNQ010006288.1, forward strand.
TCGTTCATATTTACATATCCTAAAAGTACTCTCTATCATAAGGTATCATTCATACTTACATATTCTAGAATCATAAAAGAAAGTAAAGTATGCATAGAGGTACTTACTTGGAAGCTGCAGGAAGAAGGCTTGATGTGTGGGTAGTGAGATGGCAATTTTTCGCTCTGATACCAACCTGTAACGCCTGCCCTTCCCGCCTTCCGATGTAGGAGAAAGGCGGCGCTACGCGAACATACATATACGCATATGGAGATCCTAATGCAGCGGAATAATTTAAAACATCATACATATGCGTTTAAACCATGCAATTAAAACATGAATCATGTTGACATATCTTAGCTATCATTCTTAAACATGGTTACATGGTAAACTTAGCATTGTCGTAACATAAAAAAAAGTAAGACAAAGCATGTGAGACATAACATTCATAAACATGCTTGCATTAAACATAACTTATCATACCATCAAGCTTAAAGCCAACATATTGTTCTAAACGAACACATCATAGTATAGCATGTTAACATCATAATTTAGCAATGATAAGTATAGCAATAAAGTACGATCTAGAAAACATAAGTTGTTCATAAGCCATAAGTAATAAAATTTTCCTAGTGAGTTGTTCTTTAGGAAAACCATCATAAAGTATAGTATGAAACTAAAGATGACAATGCAAAACATAAGACATATGACAATTATGAGTAATAGGATCTTTTTCTTTTTCTTTTGCCATGTCACTGCCACACACACACTTGCCCCTACTACTACTTCTCTTAGCTTAGTATCCACTCGCTTGATCTGCGCTATAAGAAAATAAAACTTATAAGCACATAGGCTCAGTAAGACCCTTTCCTACTCACTAAAACCATACGTCACATATAGTCAATGGAAAGGGCATAACATAGAGAGTGTAACATAAAACAAAAGCATATCATGAGAAGGTATTCATAAAGCATTTAACATGAGGAGGCATATAGATGTACATGAAAACACATAATCATATAGAAGTGCTTAACATGTAATGAAAGTGCATAGAGCTCATGGCATAAGAAGTACTTGACATAAAATTTAAGCACATAGAATACTTGACATGGAATAGATGCATGACATGAATGATTAACATGAGTTAAATGCACATAACATAAGGATGCTTATTTGAAAATCATAATTATAAGTACATAAACATAAATCCCAACATCAAGGGGGGCCCCGGCTTATACCACATACATTCATCAATTGCGCGCATCCCTAAGTAAATGCGAGGTAGCTAGTCTCGACCTACTTGGGTACTAGGTTATCTTCAACCTAGGGGCAGCTACAGTAGTCCAGAACCGAGGCTTTCCAAGGAGCCCATCCCTGTTGGACAGCTACGGTAGTCCCAGAACCGAGGCTTTCTAACGAGCTCATCCCTTGGACCTTACTTGAGTCCGGTACAAGCCCATTCATAATGTAAAATAGCTTCACATGCTTCTTTTTTTACATCATAAGAAATGCTCTTGGTATTTCATCATTCATAGAACTTACAAAGCATAATTAAAGACATAAACATGATCTTAATACATGAAGCATAGTATAAAGCATACTTAGCATTTCATCATTCATAGTTAGTGCATAACATCATTATGCCTTAACGGCACAAACATAGACTTGATTCATAAGGTATGTCATGCACACATCATTATGTCTTAGAGGCAAGAACATCATCTTAATTCATAAGGCATGACATACATACATAATTATGCCTTAAAGACATAAACATCATCTTAGTTAATAAAGCATGCATGATCATGATACATAAGGTAAGCATGCATAGGTATGTTTTTACATACATGGTACATATCACATAACATACATAATCATGGTATCTATCATAAAGCATGCATGGGTATGATCCATATGAATATGATACATACTACATAGATTCATGACATTCAACATAAAACACACGTAGGTATACATAACATAATATATATATCATAATACATATGTTCAAGGCATTTAACATAATGCATGCATAATTCTACATAAACATGATGCATACTTCACAACACATGTGTTCATGGTATATGGTTTAAAACATCCATGAATACAACCTACTAAAACATGGCACATAACATAAGCATACAAGGTCGTCATGCATAGCACATAAAGTTAGGGTTTGGGCACCATAAAATTCATACAACATACTTGAACATATATTTACATCATAATGAGCTATAAACAAGTACATTTGAAACCTTAGCCTAACCCAAACCTTAGACTTAGGTGCTTGGCCGAAAGTTTGTAAATGGAAGTCCCATTATTCAAGCAACATGTGAGGTACCATAACTAAAGTAACGCCCATACAATACATACAATGCCATAGGAAGCCATTAGAACCCATGATTGGGGCTAACCTTAATTCCTAGCTGAAAAGGGGTCTTGGCCGAAACCCTAGAGGGGTCAAAAGGACATGGAAAATTCGTATAACTCACAATTAACATCTATTGTATCATAGGGAATCATAATAAGCATGCTTGGAGGGTTAGATGTAATCCTAACCCTGAAAAAGGGAGAGGTGCCGAAACTTCATAAGGGGATTTGGGTGCTACAAAAATTTCCCAACTCACAATTCATTCTTATTTTATCATAAGAAAGCAATAGGAAGTATAAGTTGTTGGGACCGGGTGCATGTTGACATGGATGCGGGTTCGTAATTTTAAAATTAATTACGTGCAGCGGAAGGTTTAGCATAAATAATTTCTCTAATTATTTAACCACACATCTAAGCATGCAACCTTATGTTGTGTAGACATGATCATATATTTAAAATTTTGCAGAAACGTAAACTATTTACTTGTTACCTCGCGTAACTCGAAGAAAGGGAAGAGATCCAACCATAAGTGTCCCTCGGAAGCTCTGCCTCTATTCGCGTCAACGCCGAGTATCTTCGGGATGACTTCGCAAAGCCACGAATTTCGTGTTCTCGAGAACTACTAGATTCTCCGAGAACGCGACAAGAAAACAAAGAGAGAAGTAATCACATCGGAAAAACTCACTACCAAGGTTGGCCAGAATCACAATTCCGGCGAGAATGAGGAAGATGACTTGCGCCCAATCCCAAGGTGATGATGGCCGGAGAGGAAGATCGTCCCAACGGAAGAACTTCGTCGCCTCGGTGCTTCTCCTTGTGCTCACGGCAAGAAGAAGGGAGAAGAAGGGAGAGGTCGGCCAAGAGAAAGAAGGGATGAGAGAGAGAGAGCCCAAGCAAGAATACTTTGATTATTTCGAATTATCTCCAAGCCTTGCCTTGGGTCGCTTATATAGTTGCCTCTCAACCGCCAAGTCTCCTTTTTCTTATGGAATAAATTTTCATAAGAAATTTATCATATAAATTTTCTATGACTTATTCCATCATGCCAAGTCTTGATTTTGTATATCATGGTTAAAATCAAATTTTATTTCATGATAAAAATCAACCAAGTCTCCTTTTTCTTATGGAATAAATTTTCATAAAAAATTTATCATATAAATTTCTTTATATAAATTTCTTTATCATGGTAAATCAAATGATTGATTTTATAAAATAAAATAAACCAATCCATGGTTAATTTTAATTTCCATGAAAAATAAATTTTATATAAATTTCTTTATATAAATTTCTTTATCATGGTAAATCAATCCATGATTGATTTTATAAAATAAAATAAACCAATCCATGGTTCATTTTAATTTCCATGAAAAATAAATTTTATATAAATTTCATTATCATGGTAAATCAATCCATGATTGATTTTATAAAATAAAATAAACCAATCCATGGTTCATTTTAATTTCCATAAAAATAAACCAAACCTTGGTTTATATAAAAAATTTATAACATCCATAATTTTATAAAACAAACCACACTTGATTTATTTTATAAATTGAACCAAACAATTTGGTTCCCTCCCTTTGTTGTGGCCGGCCAAGCAAAGAGGGTGGGGACCCTCTTTGGCCGGCCTATCCAGGCCACGCCCCAATGAATTAAACTCATTTAATTCATCTATTTAGTCTTCAAATGACTTAGCCATTTTACGTTTCCGATGCGTCTCTAAAAAATTCAGATTCGACTTATCGTTTGGCTCAACCAAACCTAATCTCTCTTGATTGGAAAATCTAATTTTCAACTCGTTTTAAATCCCTCGGATTACTCGTAGTGCATGTGACAAAATAGGCTTTCGATTTATGTTGGCCGTCTATAATTAACCAATTATAGAACGATCATGAGTGGCACCTAGTAGTACATCATGATCCCCAATTAATCGAAAGATCAACGGCTGACCTCAGAAACAATTCTGAAACCCTTCAGCAGCTATAATGAATCGTGCCCCATTTCCTTCACCATCTTATACCCACTTGGTTTAGGACATGGTCTATGTGTGTCAGTCCCCACTAGGCTGACTACGTCACACCTAGCCCAAGTAACATTTTTCGTCCTACGGATTCTAATTACTCTCATGTATCTAAGAGATTCATACTCTAAACATGTCATGATCTAGCCAGAGTCTTCGAGTAACAATCCGACGATAGGCCTTGGGTATACTTCTCCTCGCAAGGAGTGGTGAATCCTTTGTAGGCTGTTCAAACATCTTCGGGCACTTCGGCTTATACCCAATCATCCTGGGTCCACACCTCCTTGGAGATGCTTGCTTAAGATGTCAAAGTATAAGTCTCCATGACCAAGATGACTTGAACACCGCATGTCAAAGGAACATCGCACTTAGGGTGCAGTATGAACTTCACTGACATGTCTATATGTAGACTACCATATGAAATTTTACAGCCAGTCACTCCAATGAACTAGTTCCCTTAACTAGCATTCATGTTTATCTCCGGACATCCCAATGTCACCAGCCAGTGAGAATCAGCTGATTAGAGAATAACCCATGCTAGTCTCAACAGAATTGATAGTGTCCATTTTTATCAATTCATCGACTAGGGACAATTTCAATACTTCACAATTGCACATGTAGAGATAATCACTAGTTGTGAATTCATCACAAATCTCTCATGCTGTGAATTGTATTGCGGATATTCAGTAAATGAGTTTAAGATCTCAATCAAATACAAAACATGTATACTCAAATAGTGAATATTTATTTATTAAAATAAATGATTTCAATCATAAGGCGATTGCCTTAGGACAATTTTCTCATATCACTAACAAACTCCCACTTGGCCTAATGTCAATCGCTATGATATCCAATACCACAGGCTCTAACATGACCCTCAAACTTGCTTTGAGGCAAGGACTTAGTTAAAGGATCCGCTAAATTCCTTTCACTGGGAATTTTCTCAATTTGTATATCATTCCTACTTATAATCTCTCTGATCAGATGATAGCGGCGAAGCACATGTTTGGATCGCTGATGAGACCTTGGTTCCTTTGTTTGTGCAATAGCTCCATTGTTGTCGCAATAAACTGGTATTGCTTCATCAATGGTTGGAACCACACCAAGTTCTGAGACGAACTTCTTGATCCAGACTACTTCCTTTGCTGCTTCCGAAGCTGCAATATATTCCGCTTCCATGATAGAATCCACTACGGTGTCTTGCTTGGAACTCTTCCAACTTATCGCGTCTCCATTCAAAATAAATATGTATCCAGACTGAGATTTGGAGTCATCCTTATCTGTCTAGAAACTGACATCTGTATACCTACGTATTATCATATCACCTTCTCCATATATTAGGAACACATCCTTAGTTCTTCTTAAGTACTTGAGGATTGTCTTGACAGCTGCCCAATAATCCATTCCTGGATCAGACTGGTATTTCTTGTGACGCTCAGAGCATACGATACATCGGGCCTAGTATATAACATAGCATACATGATAGATCCTATCGCGGATGTATAAGGAATATTATTCATGCAAATCCTCTCGTCTTCTGTGCGCGGACACATAGACTTTGAAAGGTTGATCCCATGCCTGATGGGAAGGTAACCTTTCTTGGATTCTGACATGCTAAACCCTTTTAGCACTCGGTCTATATATGTAGACTGCGAAAGACCAAGCAATCGTTTTGATCTATCTCTATAGATTCTAATCCCAAGGATATAGGTTGCTTCTCCCAGGTCTTTCATGGAGAAAGTTTTGGACAACCAAATTTTAACTGACTGTAAGACTGATATATCGTTTCCTATACGTAATATGTCATCGACATATAACATTAGGAATACGACTGCACTCCCACTAACCTTCTTGTACACACAAGATTCGTCAGGATTTTGTGAGAAATCAAACTCTTTGATTGTCTTATCAAAACGGATGTTCCAGCTCCTGGATGCTTGCTTTAGTCCATATATGGATCGTCGAAGCTTGCATACTTTGGTTTTATCAACCGATGTGAAACCTTCAGGTTGTATCATGTATACATCCTCAAGCAGGTTTCCATTAAGGAAAGCTGTTTTCACATCCATTTGTCATATCTCATAATCATAATGAGCTGCTATGGCTAGGAGCATCCGAATGGATTTAAGCATAACTACTGGCGAATAGGTTTCGTCATAATCAATTCCTTGTTTCTGACGATATCCTTTTGCCACTAATCTAGCCTTAAAGGTAACAACATTACCTTCCATGTCAGTTTTCTTCTTGAAAGCTCACTTGCACCCTATGGGCTTAATCCCTTCAGGTGTGTTAACCGAGTCCCATACTTGATTTTTGTACATGGAATCCATTTTTGACTTAATGGATTCAAGCCATTTATCCCTTTCTGAATTTTCAGAACATCTTCATAATTGATAGGTTCGTCATTGTTAATGAGTAACACGTGTTCGATTCACTTATGAGAAATCCGTATCTCTCTGGAATATTGCGTGTCCTATCAGACCTATGAAGAAGTGGTGTTGTTCTAGGTTCAACTGATAGCTCATCATTATGAGATCGGTTGTGGGTCTAGTCTAGGTGTCTCTGTAATATCTATTGGAGTTTCTTGAACTTCTTCAAGTTCAATGCTACTCCCACTGTTTTCTTGAAAAAAAAATCTTTTTCTAGAAATACAGCATGCCTTGAAACAAACACCTTTTGTTCCAAGGGATGATAGAATTGGTAACCCTTCGTTTCCTTAGGGTATCCAATAAATAGACATTTATCAGACTTAGCATCCAATTTGTCTGATATAGTCCGTTTTACATAAGCAGGACAACCCCATATCTTTAGGTGAGATAAATGAGGTTTCTTACTATTCCACGTCTCATATGGAGTAGTAGAGACTACCTTGGTCGGGACTCTGTTTAGCAAGTAAACAGCTGTCTTAAGCGCATAGCCCCAAAAGGATTTTGGAAGAGTTGCATGATTCATCTAACTATGTCCATCAAGGTTCGGTTATGCCTCTCAGATACACCATTATGCTGTGGTGTATATGGCGGAGTCCATTGAGACAATATCCCATTGTCCCTAAGATAATCTTGAAACTCTTGACTTAAGTATTTACCACCCCGATCGGATCGAAGTATCTTAATACTTTTGCCAAGCTGTTTCTCTACTTCACTTCTGAACTCTTTGAATTTCTCAAAAGCTTCAGATTTGTGTTTCATTAAGAACACATACCCGAATCGTGAGTGATCATCGATAAAGGTAATGAAGTAGCTATAGCCTCCTTGTGTAAAGTTGACATTGGGCCACATACATCAGTATGTATTATACCAAGCAATTCTCCCACTACTTTACACTTTCCGAAAAGGGTAATTTGGCCATCTTGCCTTTTAAGCATGATTACATGTATGAAATGAACCGGGTTCAAATGATTCCAGAATTCCACATCGGTGTAATTTGGTCATGCGTTTCTTACTTACATGGCCAAGACGACAATGCCACGTATAGGAGTCAATTTGATTATCTATTTGAGCACGTTTATTGCTAACTTGATATTGAAAACGTCACCGGATAAATCTAACGTGTAGATACCATTGCACAAAGTTCCGTCCCATAAAGAACACATTTAAAGTTATGTAACAACAATTGTTACTAAAAGTTAAATGGTAACCCTTTTCATTCAAGCATGAAATAGATACAATGTTCTTTATTAACGAAGGAACAAAATAACAATTATCCAATTCTAAGACAAGTCCAGTAGGAGCTTTAGCAAATATGTTCCGATGGCAATAGCAGCAATCTTTGCTCCATTTCCAACTCGCAAATTCGCTTCTCCCTTGACGAGTCTTCTTCTATTCCTTAGCCCCTGTATGTCATTACATATATGTGAGCTACACCCAGTATCAAGTACCCAGGTGTACGAGGAAATAGAATAACATTCAATAACAAAGATGCCTGAAGATGATGGGGCATCAGATGCCTTCTTCTTCAAGGACTCAAGATAAACCTTGCAGTTTCAGTGGCCCTCCTTGCCACAATGATGGCAAGTGCCTTTTGGTGCCTTTTCAATCCTTTTGTCCTTAGTTAACTTATTGGTGTCCAAAATGGAACGCAAATTCAGAGAAGACATGATCAAGTGATTATCCTAGAAATACAAATTGAGGTTATGTGATGAGAATGATAAAAAATGCATCAATATACATTCATTAAATCCTATTTATTTTTCGAATTGAATAGCCCTTTTCATCAATTCGGGAGATCGTAGGAACATCTCCAAATAGGTTGATATCCAACCATAGATAAGAACAACCATGGCTGGGCCATCAAGTTATTCTTAGCTATGAAGGTAGGTAATTATATCGATTACATATTACATATATGTAACTATCACATTATGCTATCAACTAATTGAATGTTTGCATAAATCATTGGGTTGTTAACTCATTAACAAGTATGCAACAATATACATAGCACCCAACTATACCTCTCTTTACATTGACCTTGGCTGTGGCACAACAAATCGATGCTCCAAGCTTAAGGCTGACCCATTAATCAAGAAATAGTTTTAATATGGTTGGAGCTCATTCAACCGTTTAGTCAGGCTTGGATGTGTCCAACAACCAAAACTAAGGATTGACCTCTGACTCCAACTATATTAATCATAAACTAATTCCATGATTTGAACATGTTGAGGTTCAAGCCGAGCATGGATGTGTCCATCAACCCAAACGAGAAACAAAACTCCGGTTCTAACCATATTAATGGAAGGTGTTGGCCTTAATATTTTGTAAGGGGTTTTGGCTCTCATCCTTTTCTTTTAAGCACATTCATGACATATAATTATGTCATGTTCTAATGATTTCCTTAATAAAGTATGTATGTGACTTAATTTATCAAGTCTCATTAATTGAATTAGGAACCAGATTTTCTAATTCTAATTTCACACTTTATTCAAGGAATTGTTTTGGGAAACAATTTCCTAAATTGTCATAATCAATTTCGGAAATAATATGTTTAAGACTTTGATTTCTGTAAATCAAATCTTATTAAATTAAGAGACAGATTCCCTTAATTCAACCACATATTATTTTCATGAAAATCTTATTTAAGGAAATTTACTACTCTATAGGAAACAATTTTCCTAATTAATTTTGGAGACAATAATATGTAAGAGCATCACCTCATAAATCAAATAAGAAAATTATCGTTTGAGAATCACCTCAAAAATTTCCAAGATTTGATCACATATTTATTTATGGAAAATTAATATCAATAAATAACTTAATTTGGACGGCTCCCCGAGGCTCAATCCAAAATAAGAATTATTGATAATATAATTTGGACGGCTCCCCGAGGCTCAATCCAAATTAAACATTTGACAATTTAATTCAATTTAGGAAATTAATTATAACAACTAACTTTAAATTGGACGGCTCTCCGAGGCTCAATCCAAAATAAAGAATTTTTAAATAATTTAATTTCCAATTATGAATTAAATGCCAATTAATATTCCCATAATTTGTCTAGACTTTCTTGAAAAAAGTGCCCAAAATTGCGAGCTTTCCATAAATGGAAGTTTCAAAAATAAAAATTTTCAGAATAATTGTAAGTTTCTGGTACAAAGAAAACTTACGTATTTCCAAAATTGGAAAATTTCTAAAATAGGAAATTTCCAAAATTGAAAGTTTCCAAAATGGAAAGTTTTCACAATTATCATAAATTTCAGAAACAGGGATATTTCAAAAGTTTGCGAATTTCATGAGGATTTCCAAACTTTGAAATTCCTAAATCTAAAATTTACCATAATTGGAAAGTTTCCATATTTGAAAAATTTTCCAAAATTGAGATGATGACAAAGTTTTCCGCAAAACAATTATATGATTATGTCGAACACTAACTGGCTCTGATACCACTGTTGGGACCGGGTGCATGTTGACATGGATGCGGGTTCGTAATTTTAAAATTAATTACGTGCAGCGGAAGGTTTAGCATAAATAATTTCTCAAATTATTTAACCACACATCTAAGCATGCAACCTTATGTTGTGTAGACATGATCATATATTTAAAATTTTGCAGAAACGTAAACTAATTTACTTGTTACCTCGCGTAACTCGAAGAAAGGGACGAGATCCAACCGTAAGCGTCCCTCGGAAGCTCCGCCTCTATTCGCGTCCACGCCGAGTATCTTCGGGATGACTTCGCAAAGCCACGAGTTTCGTGTTCTCGAGAACTACTAGATTCTCCGAGAACGCGACAAGAAACCAAGAGAGAAGTAATCACATCGGAAAAACTCACCACCAAGGTTGGCCGGAATCACAATTCCGGCGAGAAGGAGGAAGATGACTTGCGCCCAATCCCAAGGTGATGATGGCCGC
>JAGFNQ010006288.1:772848-869818 GCA_024364735.1 Boesenbergia rotunda
ATACCAATCATCCTGGGTCCACACCTCCTTGGAGATGCTTGCTTAAGATGTCAAAGTATAAGTCTCCATGACCAAGATGACTTGAACACCGCATGTCAAAGGAACATCGCACTTAGGGTGCAGTATGAACTTCACTGACATGTCTATATGTAGACTACCATATGAAATTTTACAGCCAGTCACTCCAATGAACTAGTTCCCTTAACTAGCATTCATGTTTATCTCCGGACATCCCAATGTCACCAGCCAGTGAGAATCAGCTGATTAGAGAATAACCCATGCTAGTCTCAACAGAATTGATAGTGTCCATTTTTATCAATTCATCGACTAGGGACAATTTCAATACTTCACAATTGCACATGTAGAGATAATCACTAGTTGTGAATTCATCACAAATCTCTCATGCTGTGAATTGTATTGCGGATATTCAGTAAATGAGTTTAAGATCTCAATCAAATACAAAAACATGTATACTCAAATAGTGAATATTTATTTATTAAAATAAATGATTTCAATCATAAGGCGATTGCCTTAGGACAATTTTCTCATATCACTAACAAACTCCCACTTGGCCTAATGTCAATCGCTATGATATCCAATACCACAGGCTCTAACATGACCCTCAAACTTGCTTTGAGGCAAGGACTTAGTTAAAGGATCCGCTAAATTCCTTTCACTGGGAATTTTCTCAATTTGTATATCATTCCTACTTATAATCTCTCTGATCAGATGATAGCGGCGAAGCACATGTTTGGATCGCTGATGAGACCTTGGTTCCTTTGTTTGTGCAATAGCTCCATTGTTGTCGCAATAAACTGGTATTGCTTCATCAATGGTTGGAACCACACCAAGTTCTGAGACGAACTTCTTGATCCAGACTACTTCCTTTGCTGCTTCCGAAGCTGCAATATATTCCGCTTCCATGATAGAATCCACTACGGTGTCTTGCTTGGAACTCTTCCAACTTATCGCGTCTCCATTCAAAATAAATATGTATCCAGACTGAGATTTGGAGTCATCCTTATCTGTCTAGAAACTGACATCTGTATACCTACGTATTATCATATCACCTTCTCCATATATTAGGAACACATCCTTAGTTCTTCTTAAGTACTTGAGGATTGTCTTGACAGCTGCCCAATAATCCATTCCTGGATCAGACTGGTATTTTCTTGTGACGCTCAGAGCATACGATACATCGGGCCTAGTATATAACATAGCATACATGATAGATCCTATCGCGGATGTATAAGGAATATTATTCATGCAAATCCTCTCGTCTTCTGTGCGCGGACACATAGACTTTGAAAGGTTGATCCCATGCCTGATGGGAAGGTAACCTTTCTTGGATTCTGACATGCTAAACCCTTTTAGCACTCGGTCTATATATGTAGACTGCGAAAGACCAAGCAATCGTTTTGATCTATCTCTATAGATTCTAATCCCAAGGATATAGGTTGCTTCTCCCAGGTCTTTCATGGAGAAAGTTTTGGACAACCAAATTTTAACTGACTGTAAGACTGATATATCGTTTCCTATACGTAATATGTCATCGACATATAACATTAGGAATACGACTGCACTCCCACTAACCTTCTTGTACACACAAGATTCGTCAGGATTTTGTGAGAAATCAAACTCTTTGATTGTCTTATCAAAACGGATGTTCCAGCTCCTGGATGCTTGCTTTAGTCCATATATGGATCGTCGAAGCTTGCATACTTTGGTTTTATCAACCGATGTGAAACCTTCAGGTTGTATCATGTATACATCCTCAAGCAGGTTTCCATTAAGGAAAGCTGTTTTCACATCCATTTGTCATATCTCATAATCATAATGAGCTGCTATGGCTAGGAGCATCCGAATGGATTTAAGCATAACTACTGGCGAATAGGTTTCATCATAATCAATTCCTTGTTTCTGACGATATCCTTTTGCCACTAATCTAGCCTTAAAGGTAACAACATTACCTTCCATGTCAGTTTTCTTCTTGAAAGCTCACTTGCACCCTATGGGCTTAATCCCTTCAGGTGTGTTAACCGAGTCCCATACTTGATTTTTGTACATGGAATCCATTTTTGACTTAATGGATTCAAGCCATTTATCCCTTTCTGAATTTTTCAGAACATCTTCATAATTGATAGGTTCGTCATTGTTAATGAGTAACACGGTGTTCGATTCACTTATGAGAAATCCGTATCTCTCTGGAATATTGCGTGTCCTATCAGACCTATGAAGAAGTGGTGTTGTTCTAGGTTCAACTGATAGCTCATCATTATGAGATCGGTTGTGGGTCTAGTCTAGGTGTCTCTGTAATATCTATTGGAGTTTCTTGAACTTCTTCAAGTTCAATGCTACTCCCACTGTTTTCTTGAAAAAAAAATCTTTTTCTAGAAATACAGCATGCCTTGAAACAAACACCTTTTGTTCCAAGGGATGATAGAATTGGTAACCCTTCGTTTCCTTAGGGTATCCAATAAATAGACATTTATCAGACTTAGCATCCAATTTGTCTGATATAGTCCGTTTTACATAAGCAGGACAACCCCATATCTTTAGGTGAGATAAATGAGGTTTCTTACTATTCCACGTCTCATATGGAGTAGTAGAGACTACCTTGGTCGGGACTCTGTTTAGCAAGTAAACAGCTGTCTTAAGCGCATAGCCCCAAAAGGATTTTGGAAGAGTTGCATGATTCATCTAACTATGTCCATCAAGGTTCGGTTATGCCTCTCAGATACACCATTATGCTGTGGTGTATATGGCGGAGTCCATTGAGACAATATCCCATTGTCCCTAAGATAATCTTGAAACTCTTGACTTAAGTATTTACCACCCCGATCGGATCGAAGTATCTTAATACTTTTGCCAAGCTGTTTCTCTACTTCACTTCTGAACTCTTTGAATTTCTCAAAAGCTTCAGATTTGTGTTTCATTAAGAACACATACCCGAATCGTGAGTGATCATCGATAAAGGTAATGAAGTAGCTATAGCCTCCTTGTGTAAAAGTTGACATTGGGCCACATACATCAGTATGTATTATACCAAGCAATTCTCCCACTACTTTACACTTTCCGAAAAGGGTAATTTGGCCATCTTGCCTTTTAAGCATGATTTACATGTATGAAATGAACCGGGTTCAAATGATTCCAGAATTCCACATCGGTGTAATTTGGTCATGCGTTTCTTACTTACATGGCCAAGACGACAATGCCACGTATAGGAGTCAATTTGATTATCTATTTGAGCACGTTTATTGCTAACTTTGATATTGAAAACGTCACCGGATAAATCTAACGTGTAGATACCATTGCACAAAGTTCCAGTCCCATAAAGAACACTATTTAAAGTTATGTAACAACAATTGTTACTAAAAGTTAAATGGTAACCCTTTTCATTCAAGCATGAAATAGATACAATGTTCTTTATTAACGAAGGAACAAAATAACAATTATCCAATTCTAAGACAAGTCCAGTAGGAGCTTTAGCAAATATGTTCCGATGGCAATAGCAGCAATCTTTGCTCCATTTCCAACTCGCAAATTCGTTTCTCCCTTGACGAGTCTTCTTCTATTCCTTAGCCCCTGTATGTCATTACATATATGTGAGCTACACCCAGTATCAAGTACCCAGGTGTACGAGGAAATAGAATAACATTCAATAACAAAGATGCCTGAAGATGATGGGGCATCAGATGCCTTCTTCTTCAAGGACTCAAGATAAACCTTGCAGTTTCAGTGGCCCTCCTTGCCACAATGATGGCAAGTGCCTTTTGGTGCCTTTTCAATCCTTTTGTCCTTAGTTAACTTATTGGTGTCCAAAATGGAACGCAAATTCAGAGAAGACATGATCAAGTGATTATCCTAGAAATACAAATTGAGGTTATGTGATGAGAATGATAAAAAATGCATCAATATACATTCATTAAATCCTATTTATTTTTCGAATTGAATAGCCCTTTTCATCAATTCGGGAGATCGTAGGAACATCTCCAAATAGGTTGATATCCAACCATAGATAAGAACAACCATGGCTGGGCCATCAAGTTATTCTTAGCTATGAAGGTAGGTAATTATATCGATTACATATTACATATATGTAACTATCACATTATGCTATCAACTAATTGAATGTTTGCATAAATCATTGGGTTGTTAACTCATTAACAAGTATGCAACAATATACATAGCACCCAACTATACCTCTCTTTACATTGACCTTGGCTGTGGCACAACAAATCGATGCTCCAAGCTTAAGGCTGACCCATTAATCAAGAAATAGTTTTAATATGGTTGGAGCTCATTCAACCGTTTAGTCAGGCTTGGATGTGTCCAACAACCAAAACTAAGGATTGACCTCTGACTCCAACTATATTAATCATAAACTAATTCCATGATTTGAACATGTTGAGGTTCAAGCCGAGCATGGATGTGTCCATCAACCCAAACGAGAAACAAAACTCCGGTTCTAACCATATTAATGGAAGGTGTTGGCCTTAATATTTTGTAAGGGGTTTTGGCTCTCATCCTTTTCTTTTAAGCACATTCATGACATATAATTATGTCATGTTCTAATGATTTCCTTAATAAAGTATGTATGTGACTTAATTTATCAAGTCTCATTAATTGAATTAGGAACCAGATTTTCTAATTCTAATTTCACACTTTATTCAAGGAATTGTTTTGGGAAACAATTTCCTAAATTGTCATAATCAATTTCGGAAATAATATGTTTAAGACTTTGATTTCTGTAAATCAAATCTTATTAAATTAAGAGACAGATTCCCTTAATTCAACCACATATTATTTTCATGAAAATCTTATTTAAGGAAATTTACTACTCTATAGGAAACAATTTTCCTAATTAATTTTGGAGACAATAATATGTAAGAGCATCACCTCATAAATCAAATAAGAAAATTATCGTTTGAGAATCACCTCAAAAATTTCCAAGATTTGATCACATATTTTATTTATGAAAAATTAATATCAATAAATAACTTAATTTGGACGGCTCCCCGAGGCTCAATCCAAAATAAGAATTTATTGATAATATAATTTGGACGGCTCCCCGAGGCTCAATCCAAATTAAACATTTGACAATTTAAATTCAATTTAGGAAATTTAATTATAACAACTAACTTTAAATTGGACGGCTCTCCGAGGCTCAATCCAAAATAAAGAATTTTATAAATAATTTAATTTCCAATTATGAATTCAAATGCCAATTAATATTCCCATAATTTGTCTAGACTTTCTTGAAAAAAAGTGCCCAAAATTGCGAGCTTTCCATAAATGGAAAGTTTCCAAAAAATAAAAAATTTTCAGAATAATTGTAAGTTTCTGGTACAAAGAAAACTTACGTATTTCCAAAATTGGAAAATTTCTAAAATAGGAAATTTCCAAAATTGAAAAGTTTCCAAAATGGAAAGTTTTCACAATTATCATAAAATTTCAGAAACAGGGATATTTCAAAAGTTTGCGAAATTTCATGAGGATTTCCAAACTTTGAAATTCCTAAATCTAAAATTTACCATAATTGGAAAGTTTCCATAATTGAAAAATTTTCCAAAATTGAGATTATGACAAAGTTTTCCGCAAAACAATTATATGATTATGTCGAACACTAACTGGCTCTGATACCACTGTTGGGACCGGGTGCATGTTGACATGGATGTGGGTTCGTAATTTTAAAATTAATTACGTGCAGTGGAATGTTTAGCATAAATAATTTCTCTAATTATTTAACCACACATCTAAGCATGCAACCTTATGTTGTGTAGACATGATCATATATTTAAAATTTTGTAGAAATGTAAACTATTTACTTGTTACCTCGCATAACTCGAAGAAAGGGACGAGATCCAACCGTAAGCGTCCCTCGGAAGCTCCGCCTCTATTCGTGTCTACGCCGAGTATCTTCGGGATGACTTCGCAAAGCCACGAGTTTCGTGTTCTCGAGAACTACTAGATTCTCCAAGAACGCAACAAGAAAAACCAAGAGAGAAGTAATCACATCAGAAAAACTCACCACCAAGGTTGGCCGGAATCACAATTCCGGCGAGAAGGAGGAAGATGACTTGCGCCCAATCCCAAGGTGATGATGGCCGGAGAGGAAGATCATCCCAACGGAAGAACTTCGTCGCCTCGATGCTTCTCCTTGTTCTCACGGCAAGAAGAAGGGAGAAGAAGGGAGAGGTCGGCCAAGAGAAAGAAGGGAGGAGAGGGAGAGAGCCCAAGCAAGAATACTTTGATTATTTTGAATTATCTCCAAGCCTTGCCTTTGGTCCTTTATATAGTTGCCTCTCAACCGCCAAGTCTCCTTTTTCTTATGGAATAAATTTTCATAAGAAATTTATCATATAAATTTTCTATGACTTATTCCATCATGCCAAGTCTTGATTTTTTATATCATGGTTAAAATCATATTTTAATTCATGATAAAAATCAACCAAGTCTCCTTTTTCTTATGGAATAAATTTTCATAAGAAATTTATCATATAAATTTCTTTATATAAATTTCTTTATATAAATTTCTTTATCATGGTAAATCAATCCATGATTGATATTATAAAATAAAATAAACCAATCCATAGTTCATTTTAATTTTCATGAAAAAAAAATTTTATATCAATTTCTTTATCATGGTAAATCAATCCATGATTGATTTTATAAAATAAAATAAACCAATCCATGGTTCATTTTAAGTTCCATGAAAACTAAATTTTATATAAATTTCTTTATCATGGTAAATCAATCCATGATGGATTTTATAAAATTAAATAAACCAATCCATGGTTCATTTTAATTTCCATAAAAATAAACCAAACCTTGGTTTATATAAAAAATTTATATCATCCATAATTTTATAAAACAAACCACACTTGATTTATTTTATAATTTAAACCAAACAATTTGATTCCCTCCCTTTGTTGTGGCCGGCCAAGCAAAGAGGGTGGGGACCCTCTTTGGCCGGCCTATCCAGGCCACACCTCAATGAATTAAACTCATTTAATTCATCTATTAAGTCTTCAAAAGACTTAGCCATTTTACGCTTCCGATGCGTCTCTGAAAAATTCAGATTCGACTTATCGTTTGGCTCAACCAAACCTAATCTCTCTTGATTGGAAAATTCAATTTTTAACTCGTTTTAAATCCCTCGGATTACTCGTAGTGCGTGTGATAAATAGGCTTTCGATTTATGTTGGCCGTCTATAATTAACCAATTATAGAACGATCATGAGTGGCACCTAGTAGTACATCAGGATCCTCAATTAATCGAAAGATCAACGGTTGACCTCAGAAACAATTCTGAAACCCTTCAGCAGCTATAATGAATCATGCCCCATTCCCTTCACCATCTTATACCCACTTGGTTTAGGACATGATCTATGTGTGTCAGTCCCCACTAGGCTGACTACGTCACACCTAGCCTAAGTAACGTTTTCTCGTCCTACGGATTCGAATTACTCTCATGTATCAAAGGGATTCATACTCTGAACATGTCATGCTCTGGCCAGAGGCGATAGGCCTTGGGTATACATCTCCTCGCAAGGAGTGGTGAATCCTTTGTAGGCTGTTCAAACATCTTCGGGCACTTCGGCTTATACCCAATCATCCCGGGTCCACACCTCCTTGGAGATGCTTGCTTAAGATGTCAAAGTATAAGTCTCCATGACCAAGATGACTTGAACACCACAAGTCAAAGGAACATCGCACTTAAGCTGCAGTAAGAACTTCACTGACATGTCTATATGTAGACTACCATATGAAGTTTTACAGCCAGTCACTCCAATGAACTAGTTCCCTTAACTAGCATTCATGTTTATCTTCGGACATCCCAATGTCACCAGCCAGTGAGAATCAGCTGATTAGAGAATAACCCATGCTAGTCTTACAGAATTGATAGTGTCCGTTTTTATCAATTCATCGACTAGGGACAATTTCAATACTTCACAATTGCACATGTAGAGATAATCACTAGTTGTGAATTCATCACAAATTCTCTCATGCTGTGAATTGTATTGCGGACATTCAGTAAATGAGTTTAAGATCTCAATCAAATACATAAACATGTATACTCAAATAGTGAATATTCATTTATTAAAATAAATGATTACAATCATAAGGCGATTGCCTGAGGACACTTTTCTCATATCACTAACATAAGTGAGGTTTTAACATCATCCCAAGCCCTAAAATGGTGCTTGGCCGAAAACCTAGAGGGGTTACAATTCCATAGTTTTCTCAACATAGATCCCAAACAAATCTTAAATCAAGAAAAATAATTTAAAAAATATTATACCACAGGTGAGGGAATCTTACCTCTTATTGTCTTGGTTATAAACCTTAAATAGAGAAATGTGAAGACCTTCTTGACCTTAGAACACCCCTTGCCCTTGTAGCCTTGTAGGAAACCTTGGATCTTCAAGAGGGAGTCCTCTTATGAAGTTTTCCAAGGGGAAAACTCCCTTGTGAGTTTCAGCAAGGAGGAGGAAGAAGAGGGAAGAGGAAGAGTCTTGGGGGAAGAAAATAGGAGAGAAATAACTTAGGTGCCTCTTCACTTCTCATCCATCTCTTTTATACTAAGTGAAGGGGCATGGTGCCTCTTCACATGGTGCCTCTTCAACTCCTTTAGCTTCAACTAAAATCTTCTTTCTTTTCCAATAGCACTCCCTTGCTAGGTGAATTTGTTAGTACATACATGATGAGGCTTTGCCTCTATTCTAGGTCCAAGGTTCAATCCTTGGTGCATGCACTTTCTTTTTATTCCATTTACTCTTATTCTTGTCAAGGCCCACATAAGAGCCCACCAAGAGTCATGCTAATATTCCTAATTGGAACTTATTTCTATTTATGTTAAAATTCTACCCAAGGTCCACTAATAGCCATGGTACTAGAAGGGTCCATGTAAAGCCCATTAGTACTTAGCTTTTTAATACATATAAGAAATCATGCTAAGGTTCATGCTAGTATTCATATGTTACTCAAAAATCCATATAGACATGATCAATATTTTAAAGAAAAATATTGAGAGGATTTTATGGGCGTTACAATCCCCCATACCTCGTGAAAGTTCGTCCTCGAACTTAGAATAGCTCCGGGTACTTGCGTGTCATCTCGTCCTCGCGTTCCCAGGTGGCTTCCTCGAACCGTTGACTTTGCCATAAGACCTTGACTAAGGGTACCTCCTTGTTCCTTAGCTTTTTGACTTCCCGATCAAGGATCTGGATAAGTCGGCTTTCAAAACTTAGGTCCTCCTGAATTTGTACTGTCTGCGGCTCGATCACTTGGTCTGCGTTTGAAATACTGTCTACAGCTCGATCACTTGGTCGCTCACGGGAGAAGCAACTCAAACCAACAACAGTTGTCGCACGTTGGCATCCAGTTGCAGACCGGTGAAGTAACTCAATTCCACAACAGTTACCGCACGTTAGCGTCTAGTTGTTGGCCGGATGAGTTGCTGTCTTCTCCTCTGCATTTGCTGGTCGGATGAGTTGTTGTCTTCTCCCCTGAAGTTACTAATCGGAGAACCAACTGATGAGCTACTGCTTTCTCCTCAGCAACTCCACGTTGTGTTCCCATTTGCATGCATCCAATGGAAGGCTGCGAAACCACAGCGAAGCATTGAGAGGCTGTTTCCGTTTGCATGAACGGTGAAGGCTGGAGTGGCTGTTCCATTTGCATGCACGGTGAAGGTAGTGTTGGATCGAGAAACACGATAGAGGGGGTGTGAATATTGTGAAAACTTTTTCGGATAAGATTTAAGAGAAAATATGCAGCGGAATTAAAAACAAACAAAAGGAACACAAGTATTTTTTACTTGGTTCGGAGTCGCGGTCGGCTTCTACTCCAAGGCCCACGGTCCTTGACCGTTTACTGTGGGCAATTCTATAGTAGCACAACGATTTACAGAATTTGGTACAATATTAGTGCAGTAAATAAACAAGTACACTTTTCATTACCGACGCCCGGTGTGGATCGTACTTCTGAGCAGAGGGTCATCGTCGGCACTAGAATATCGAGAAAGGAGATTGCCAGAGCAGCGCGCTTGAATGAAAAGCTTAGAGGTGTTGGAAAATTATTGTACTGAAGCCTTGGGGTCGAGCCCCTTTTATAGTGCTCCTAGGGGCACCTGGGACGTCGGGGGCGCCTGACACGTGCCTTCGGACCCGAGAACCTCTATCCGAAGCTTGGTCAGTGCTTATCCCCTTCGCATCGGCTCTGGAGCTGACTGGGGCGCCCGGGACCTCTCGGGCACCCAGGTTGACTGGGTCCGTTGGCTTCGTGGCTGATTTTGCTTCCACTCATCTTTGGCTTTGACCTTGGGCGCCTGGGACCTCTCGGGCGCCTAGCCCAGTGTTGTTTCGAAGCGATTCTTGCTTACTGCTTGTTTGGCTTTGACCTTGGGCACCCGGGACCTCCCGGGCGCCTAGCCCAGCTGCATGCCCCTCTCCTTTGGGGTGTTCTGAGCTGCAGAAACACACTCCTTCGGTCCCTGCATCCAAGGTTAGTTCCACAACTAATAAAGCAAGAATATTAGTTAGTTTTTACAATCGTAGCTGTCTTGGTTTTGACTTTGGGTCTCCCAAATGAAACCCTAGGTCAAACTGACGCCTACTGTTCCCTCGATGGGGAACGCGTCCATACCTACTCCTCTCAGGAGAGTTTACCTTTTTGTCAACCGGCTCCTCCGATTGGACTTTTGCCCAGCAGCCCTTCGCCCGGTGCCTAGCAGCCCTTCGCCAGGTCTTAGGGTTTCGATGCCTAGCAGCCCTTCGCTAGGTGCCCAGCAGCCCTTTTCCAGGTCTTCGATGCCTAGAAACCCTTCGCTAGATGCCTAGCAGCCATTCGCGAAGTCTTAGGGTTTCGATGCCTAGCAGCCCTTCGCTAGGTGCCCAGCGGCCCTTCACCAAGACTTCATTCAGCACACTCAGTGAACACATTAGACCAAAAATAACATCTTAACTCCTGAACCCTTTGCCATTATCAAAACCCAGGTTTGACTTAGGTACCGCCTGCAACAACAATCTCCCCCTTTTTGATTTATGGCAACCCGGTTCAAAAAGTTAAGTTAAAAAAAAGCAGGTAATGTACCAATTTTGATTTCCTCCCGCTGGAAGAAATCTCCCCCTAGGTTTTTCAAAAGTTCGTGGGGTTTTTGAAAAAGTTTCGGTTTTTGAAAAAGTTTCTAAGTCTAAAAGTGAAACGTTTTTTAGGTTTTCAATACTTAGAAAATTTTCACAACAAGTTTAAGTAAGAAAACATTTTCCAAAAAATATTTTGAGTTGGGCACTTTGAAAATTTTCAAGAGAATTTGAAATTTATACTTAGAAAATTTTCAAACAAGTTTAAGTAAGAAAACATTTTCCAAAAAATATTTTGAGTTGGGCCATTGGAAAATTTTCAAGAGAATTTGAAATTTATACTTAAAAAATTTTCAAACAAGTAAGAAAACATTTTCTAAAAAATATTTTGAGTTGGGCACTTGAAAAATTTTCAAGAGAATTTGGTATAAATTTGAAATTTATACTTAGAAAATTTTCAGCCAGCCAAAGATTTAGAATTAGTACTTAGAATAATTTTTGAATGCAACTAATTTCAAAAATAATTTCCAAAATACTTAGTTTTCGCACTTTAGAAAATTTTCTAAGCTTATTCTGAAGTTTTGACACTTAGACAATTTGTAAGCAGCTTAGATACTTTAAAAAGCAGTTTAAATACTTAGAAATTTTTTAAGCAGAGAACTTTGCTTTTTGAAAAACAATAAAAAGTTTTAATTTTAAAAATTAAATTTTGAAACCTTTTTTTTCTCTCCTTTCCAATCTCTCCCCCTTTCCAATCTTACGAAGTGGTGTTTGACTTCTATGTGTTTAGTTCTAGAGTGTTGGATTGGGTTCTTAGTTAGATTAATTGAACTTATATTATCAATGTAGACCTGAGTTTGGGTGTAGTTAAGCTGGAAGTCTTTAAGAGGGTGCATCATCCATAGGAGTTGTGCTACACACTCTCCTAAAGCAACATACTCAGCTTCAGTTGTAGATAGAGCTACACAGTGTTGCTTTCTGCTACACCAACTTACTAGACTATTTCCTAAAAGTTGACAGCTTCCACTTGTACTCTTTCTATCTAGTTTACAACCAGCATAGTCAGAGTCCGAGTATCCTGACAAGTCAAAAGTTGAGGTCCTAGGATACCAAATCCCTACATTTAGGGTGCCCTTAATGTATCTTAGTATTCTTTTTAGGGCTGCTAAGTGCGTTTTCTTAGCACAGGTTTAGTATCTTGCACACATTCCTACAGCAAAAGGATATCAGGTCTACTGGCTGTAAGGTAAAGTAGACTTCCAATCATACTTCTATATATTTTAAGGTCAACAGATTTACCATCAGGGTCACTATCTATTTTTACATTTGTTGCCATAGGGGTACTTATGCTTTTGGAGTTGTCCATTTTAAATTTCTTTATTAACTCCTTAGCATATTTGGATTGATGGACATAATTTTCATCCCTAGTTTGCTTAATTTGTAACCCTAGAAAGAAGTTGAGCTCACCAACTAAGCTCATTTCGAATTCATTTTCCATTATTTTAACAAATTCTTTTAAGAATTTTGAGTTGGTGGATCCAAAAATTATATCATCAACGTAGATTTGGGCAATAAAGATTTCTTTTTCTAAGGTCTTAATAAATAGGGTTGAGTCAATTTATCCCTGGTTAAATTCCTTAGAAATGAGGTAGGTTGATAGACATTCATACCAGGCCCTAAGTGCTTGTTTTAGTCCATATAGTACTTTAGTGAGTTTGTAAACATGCTTAGGTTTTTCTAAGTCCTCAAAACCAGGGGGGTGTCCTACATAGACTTCTTCCTTAATAAATCCATTTAGAAAAGCTAACTTTACATCCATTTGGTAGAGTTTAAATCCTTTATGGGATGCAAAGGCTAACAACATCCTAATGGATTCAAGTATGGCTACTGGGGCATAGGTTTCATCATAGTCTAACCCTTCGACTTGACTGAACCCTTTGGCAACTAAGCGGGCTTTATTTCTAACTATTTCTCCTTGATCATTTAGCTTATTCCTAAAAACTCACTTAATGTCAATAATGGATTTGCCCTCAGGTTTAGGTACTAGTTCCCAGACTTGGGTCCTTTCAAATTGGGCTAACTCTTTTTGCATCGCTATGATCCAATCAGGATCAGGTAAGGCTTCCTCTATAGTCTTAGGTTGAATTTTTGAAATCATTGCAATCTGACTAAGATTTATATAGGAGGACCTAGTTCTGACTCCTAAGGTTGGATCACCCACAATTTGATCAGTTGGGTGACTTAGTCTGGGTTTCTTAGTTCTTCTATTACTTGGTTCAGCCTCAAGTCTGGCTGGTCAGTTCGGTTCAGTGTTTAGTTCAACTACTTGGGTCGGTTCAATTATTGGTTCAATTGACTCAATAGTTGGTTCAATAGTTAGTTCATTTAGAGTTCAACTAGTGGTTCAATAATTTGTTCATTATCTTCATGTTCACTATTTGATGGATTAGATCTGGATTATCAGAGTTTGAATTAATTTCCTCATCAAATATTAGATTTGTTGTTTCTTCAATTTTGTTAGTCATTTTGTTGTAAACCCTATAGGCCCTACTTGTTGTTGAATATCCTAAGAAGACCCCTGGGGTTGACTTAGACTGGAATTTTCCTAGATAGTCCTTGATGTTTAGAATATGGACTTTGCACCTAAAGACCCTTAGGTAATGTAGGTTTGGAAGTCTATGGTAGTATAATTCATAAGGAGTTTTATTATGTCGTTTGTTAATTAGGACCCTATTTTGGATATAGCAAGCCGTACTAATTGCATCTACCCAAAATTGGTTAGCTAGGTTGAATTCATTGAGCATAGCCCTAGCGGCTTCCTGCAGGGTTCTATTTTTCCGTTCTACTATCCCATTTTACTGGGGGGTTCTAGGACACGAAAATTCGTGCATATATCCGTTTATCTTACACAACTCCTCGAATTGTTGATTTTTAAACTCTCCCTCATGATCACTCCTAAGTCTTTTGATTTTAGTATCATTTTGATTTTCAATTAACTTACAAAAAGCACTAAATAGGTTTAGGGTTTCATCTTTGGTCTTTAGGAACCTAACCCAGGTAAACCTAGAGTAATCATCTATAATTACTAAGCAGTACCGGTTTCTGCTTAGTGACTTGGTTCCATGTGAATCAAATAGGTCAAAGTGTAGGAGCTCAAGTGTGGTTTGAGTTAGATCTGATCGAATTAGTTTATGGTTAGACCTGGTTTGTTTACCTTGGTTGCATGATTCACTTATCAAGTTTTCATGGCTCTTAATTTTTGGTATTCCTTTAATTAGACCAAGTTGGATGATTTTTGAAATTAATCTTAGACTAGTGTGACCTAATCTCCTATGCCAGAGGTTTGATTCTTCTAACTGAGTTAAGAAGCATTTAGGTATTAAGGGTAGGTTTATAGTGTAAACATTATTTTTCCTAGTACCCTTAAGCATGATTTCTTAGTTATGCAAGTTTCTAATTAGGCAGTTAGAGTTGGTAAAGGTAACTACATAGCCAGTATCACACAATTGACTTATACTGAGCAAGTTAAACTTAAAGTTTTCAACCAAAAGAGCCTTTTTAATGACAAAATCAGATTTGAGTTCAATGTTACCTGACCCAATGACCTTGAGTGTAGCATTGTTGCCAAATGCTACTGAGCCTATGTTCTTGAACTTGAGTTTGGTGAATTTCAATTTATCCCCAGTCATGTGTCTGGAGCACCCGCTATCCAACATCCATTGGTCCAAATCTTTATGTTCCTACACATAAAGAGTTTTGTTGATTTAGATCCAATTAGAATTAAGGATAACTTAAATTAATTTTCACAACCTAGTCTGTCTCACCCAATCTAGAGTTATCAATCACGTTAACCTTATGAG
This sequence comes from Boesenbergia rotunda, assembly GCA_024364735.1. NCBI lineage: Eukaryota > Viridiplantae > Streptophyta > Magnoliopsida > Zingiberales > Zingiberaceae > Boesenbergia > Boesenbergia rotunda. The sequence continues at coordinate 787,796 of JAGFNQ010006288.1, forward strand.
TTTTTGTGAGATAGGTTTTAATAGAAGTATTTAGAAAGACCATGATTAATTTTGAAAAGTTAAATTAATTTTGAAAGCAATTAGTTTTGAATTTATTTTGACAAAGAATATTTGAATCTAAGATTAATTGAAAATTTGTGTTAGATTCGAATTTGACAAAGAGTAAACTGAATTTGAATTTCAAAAATTGGCTTCCAGGTCTTGGTGAGGCACAAGGCCTTCTTTGGTCATAGCCTTATTGGATCATCAACCCTTTCCTTGACAAAGCCTTTTAGTGAAATTTCAATTTCAAGGTTACTTTTTGAGAAATTCTAGTCTAACTAGCTTGGGTCTTGGATCAGTAGCTTCGGCTAGTTTCACCAGTCTAAAGAGACCAAGTAGTGTATACTTGACCTTATTAGAAAAGGCTTTCCTAATGTACTATCATCTCACCGGCACCCAATACTATGTTGTTAAAATTTCAGTTAATTGGTTTAGTCCTTAGTCTAACCAGTTGTAATGCCCGCCCTTCCCGCCCTACGGTGTGGGCGAGAGGTGGCGCTACGCGAACATACATACATGCATATGGAGATCTTAATGCAGCGGAATAATTTAAAACTTCATACATATGCGTTTAAATCATGCAACTCATATTGACATATCTTAGCTATCATTCTTAAACATAGTTACTTGGTGAACTTCACATTTTCATAACATAAAAGAAATAAGACATAGCATGTGAGACATAACATTCTTGAACATGACATAATTTATCCTACCATCAAGCTTAAAGCCAACATATTGTTCTAAACGAACACATCATGGAAATCAACATAAGTTGTTCTTTAGAAAAAACCATCATAGTGTATAGCATGAAACTAGAGTTGACAATGCAAAACATAAGAAGTTGTTCTTTAGGAAAAACCATTATAAAGTATTGCATGAAACTAGAGATGACAATGCAAAACATAAAACATGTGATAATTATGAGCAATAGTATCTTTTTTTTTACTTTTTCTTTTGCCGAGTCACTGCCACACACACACACTTGGCCCTCCTGCTGCTTCCCTTAGCTTAGTACCCTCTTGCTTGATCTGCGGTATAAGAAAGTAAAACATATAAGCACATAGGCTTAGTAAGACTCTTTCCTACTCACTAAAACCATACGTCGCATACAGTCAATGAAAAGGCATAACATAGAGAGTGTAATATAAAACAAAAGCATATCATGAGTAGGTATTCGTAAAGCATTTGACATGAGGAGGCATATAGATGCACATGGAAATACATAATCATATGGAAGTGCTTAACATGAAATGAAGGTACATAGAGCTCATGGCATAAGAAGTACTTGACATAAAATATAAGCACATAAAATATTTAACATAGAGACATAGAGAAGTTCTTGACATAAAACGTAAGCATATGACATACTTGACATAGCATAGATGCATAACATGAATGAATGCATGAGTTAAATGCACATAACATAAGGATGCTTATTTGAAAATCATAATTATAAATACTTAAACATAAATCATAATATCATAGGGGGCCCCGGCTTGTATCACATGCATACATCCATCATTTACGCGCATCCCTAAGTAAATGCGAGGTAGCTAGTCTCGACCTACTAGGGTACTAGGTTACCTTCAACCTAGGGACAGCTGCGGTAGTCCAGAACCGAGGCTTTCATAAGGAGCTCATCCTTGTTGGACAGCTGCGATAGTCCTAGAACTGGGGACAGCTACGGTAGTCCCACACCGAGGCTTTCATAAGGAGCTCATCCCTTGGACCTTACTTGGGTCCGGTACAAGCCCATCCATAAATTAAAATAGTTTCACATGCTTCTTTGTTTTCATCATTCATAGAACTTACATAGCATAATTGAAAACATAACATGATCTTAGTACATAAAGCATGGTATAAAGTATACTTAGCATTTCATCATTCATAGTTCATGCATAACATCATTATGCCTTAAAGGCACGAACATCATCTTCATTCATCATCTCCATTCATAAGGCATGACATGCATACATAATTATGCCTTAAGGCATAAACATCATCTTAGTTCATAAAGCTTGAATCATCATGGTACACAAGGTAAGCATGCATAGATAAGTTTTTACATACGTGGTACATACCACATAGCATACATGATCATGGTATCTATCATAAAGCATGCATGGGTAGGATCCATATGAACATGATACATACTACATAGGTTCATAACATTCAACATAAAATATGCGTAGATCTTCATAACCATAATATACATATGTTCAAGGCATTTAACTTAATGCATGCATAATTCTACATAAACATGATATATACTTCACAACACATGGGTTCATGGTATATGGTTTAAAACATCCATAAATAAAACCTACTAAAACATGGCACATAATACAAGCATACAAGGTCATGATGCATAGCACATAAAGTTAGGGTTTAGGCATTATAAAATTCATACACATGCTTGAACATATATCTACATCATAATAAGCCATAAACAAGTACACTTGAAACCTTAGACTAACCCAACCCTAAACTTGGAGTCCCATTATTCAAGTAACATGTGAGGTACCATAACTAAAGTAAAGCCCATACAATACATACAATGCCATAGGAAGTCATTAGAACATATGATTGGGCTAACCCTAACTCCTAGCCCTAACATTTGGTCTTGGCCGAAACCCTAGAGGGGTCTTAAGTCCATGGAAAATTCATATAATTCACAATTAACATCCATTATATCATAGGGAATCATAATAAGCATGCTTGGAGGGGTTAGATCTAATCCTAACCATGAAATTGAGAGGGGCCGAAACTTCATAGGTCTTTTTTGGTGCTACAAAAATTCCACTACTCACAATTCATTCTTTATTTATCATGAGAAAGCATTAGGAAGCATAAGTGAGGTTTTAACATCATCCCAACCCCAAAAGATTGCTTGGCCGAAAACCCTAGAAAGCCTTAATCCATAGTTTTCTCAACATAGAAAAAAAATGATGAACCAGGCAAATCTCCATCATCGAATTCTAGGAGCCTACTATTGGGAACGAGATGGCTATAGAGGGGGGGTGAATATAGACATTCGCTTGCCCCTTGAAAACTTATCACGATTTCTGCAACTCAAATATCAGTAGCACAGCGGAAAGAATGGAAAACAGAGTATGCAGAAAAACAGATGAGAGCAAAACACACACAACTAGCAAGATCGCTAACAAGGAGGGTTTACAAGGTTCGGGGATAACTTACCCCTACTCCTTGGCGTGCCCTTGAGGTGGGCGATCCCTTGATCGTCGGCAGATCAAGCCCCGGTTAACACCGGATATGAAGCAACCTCCTTCTCGGTGGAGAAACCTCTCCACAGCGTGTTTCAAACAATGATATATAATGAGCAGAATGAAACAACACCAAGAAAGATCTTACTCAAACACTTAGCAAGGATTAAACACAGCAAGCTTCCCGAGCTCCACCCAATGGCGATCTCACGCAGACCCCTGTCTGCTTCGTGTCTTCCCACTGTCGGACTCCAAGCTTCTTGTTTTCTCCTTCAAGCGCTCAAGTATGATGATTGCTCCTCAATAGCTTGCTTAGAATGGTTGAAGAACTCAAGAACAGCAAGCTTGTAGCAGAAGAACGCAAGAACACAAACTGTTTTTCAAAACTGAATCTCTTACTGAACTCAACTCTCGCGTTCCTTTTGTTTCTCCGCCAAGCGACAGGTGACACCATCTCTGTAGCTCCCAGCTACTCCTCTGCCAACGCCAGCCTCTACTGAGCTATCTCTGGACTCACTGAGCTCCTCAGTCGAGCTCCAGTCTTAGCTCCAGTCCGCAGCTCGCCGTTGCAACCTGAGATGGGAAAAGGGACAAACCTGCTCCAAGGAAAGCACTCTTTGACTTCTCCTTGAGTGTTTGAATCCTCCCCTGTCACTTGAAACTCAATCAGAGCATTAGAGCAGAAGATCACAAAGCATATCACATACATCAGCAAATCGAATACGATCAGACGCTCTGACGACGTCTGACAGTGAAATTTGAATTAAAGTGATCGGTCACCGGACCGATCCAGGGTGTGTGGATCGATCACCAGACCGATCCACTGCTTTGCTGGGATTCCCAGCTCTCGCAGCTATACACGCCTGATCGGTCACCAGACCGATCAGGGTGGATCCTGATCGGTCACCAGACCGATCAGGGTGGATCCTGATCGGTCACCAGACCGATCAGATTGGATCCTGATCGGTCACCCAGACCGATCAAAGCAGATGAACAGTTACTTTTTAATCAAACCCAAGATTCCTGATCGGTCACCGGACCGATCCAAGGCTCTGATCAGCAAGGGAACTCACTCACTGTTTGCTCCCTGATCGGTCGCCAGACCGATCAGGAGCAAGACAGCAAGGAAGCGGCCTGCTCCCTGATCGGTCTCCGGATCGATCAGGAGCCACACAGTAGATTCCCAATCTCACTGTGCGCTCCCTGATCGGTCACCAGTCCGATCAGACATAGCTGGATCAGTCACCAAACCGATCCACTAAGGAGCAGCGTGCCAATAGTCCCTGATCGGTCACCAGACCGATCCATTGACTCTACCCAGCCCTCCAAGCTAGGGATTCATCCACCTTAGCCCTCCAAGCTAAGGATTTTTCCATCTAACTCTCCAAGTTGGGAATTTGCACCTAACCCTCCAAGTTAGGACTTTTCACCTAGCCCTCCAAGCTAGGACTTTTCACCTAGCCCTCCAAGCTAGGACTTTTCACCCAACTCTTCCGAGTTAGAACATCATCCAACCTAGCCCTCCAAGCTAGGCACCTGACCCTCCAAGCCAGGACTTTTTCACCTAATTCTCCAGGATGAGAATTTGCACCTAACCCTCCAAGTTAGGACTTTTCACCTAGCCCTCCAAGCTAGGACTTTTCACCCAACCCTTCCGAATTAGGACTTTTCCAACACCTAACCTCCCAGGTTAGGATTTTCAACACCTAGCCCTCCAAGCTAGGATTTTCAACACCTAACCCTCCAGGTTAGGATTTTCCAACATCATGCCTAATCCTCGATTAGGACTTAATCATAATCATCACAATCATCACACCTAACCTCCCAGGTTTCCATATCATAATCATCCTCCTAAACTAAAATCGTTGTCAACACCAAAACAACAATCAGGGCCAGACTGCATCAACAATCTCCCCCTTTTTGTTGTTTGACAACCCGATTTTAAGTTTAGGGATTCTCAATCAATTTTCCAACATTATGAATCATAGGGGAATCCAGATCCTCCCCCTACAACATGGTCATTCTAAACTTAACCAATCACACTCTCTCCCCCTTTGTCGAACACCGAAAAGGGGTAAGAGGGACTGTTAAGATAAACTCCCCCTCAAACCTAGAGGGTCCCAACTCAAAAATGTGATAATTTATGGATTAATCATACGAACACATGTGAAAAGATTAAGGTAAGACATAGCAGTCACATGTATCATATGAGAATGAAATATAGACTCCCAAAGCATGCCATAATATTCATAAGGATCAACTAAACATGGCAATGTAAGCATGAATATGGCAATCGAATAATCATGCAGATAATAGATATATAATCAGTCATGGCATCAACAACAGTAGACAAGCATGGCAGATAAGTCAAAGCATGAGAACATCCAAGCAAGTAGCAAAATGTGTATGACTCGAGGTCACTACAACAAAGTCAGAGGGCATATAACCCAAAAGTCATAGTCAAATACATAGATAAAACAGCAGGTATCCAAGCTCACGTGGCAGTAGGAGGGTCGTCATCGCGCATAAGGTCGTCCATCGTGGCGTCAGCAGCAGCAACAACTGGTGCACTCTCGGCATGACCCGCTAGCGGCAGCGCCCTCGCTTGGTTGCTATCCATCCACTGTAGCCCCTCGGTCCCGAGAGCAATGCCGGACTGAAAAAGCATACGACGATCCAGGCGACAGTCTTGTCGATTCATCGGCACGAGTCAGCCCTGTGAGACGTCAATGCCAACTGACTCCAGCCAGGCAGTGATGATATGTCCAAAAGGCATGTAGATCGTCTGACCAGACCGCAGACCATGAACAATGATGGAGGAATAGATGGACGATGCTACGTCAAAATCGAACTGCAGATGCATCCCGTAAAGCATCAAGCAGTGAGATGTAAGGATCGCATCAAGATGCTTGGACGTTGTTGGAAGAAGACAATTTGCGATAATTTGAAACAGAATATGATCGATGGGAGATAGATGATGAGCAGGGAATGTGGGAAAGTTATAGATATCCGCAACAAAACCCCGTGGCCTGGGGTGGCCTAGAAAATGTTCATATATGGAGTCCGGAGTCATTCCAGTAAAAGGAGCAGGAAGAGGAACAGGATGATATGGATAGAGTGAGAAATCGTTCTTAGAGTGACGACAACCCAAAAACCTAGTGAAGGATGATAGGGTAAAGTCAAGATCGACACCGGTGACACGAGTTCGCCATCCCATGCCCTCCCCATTGGCCAGATTATTGTAGAATTTAGAGATCAAGTCAACATTGATCGGCCTTTCTAAGAAAAGGATGTTTTGAAGCCCATAGTACTCAATGATTCCTTTTATCGTAGGGCAATGTTCATAAACGAAGGTTCGGTCCACTGATCGACATGGCATTAGTTCGAAGTTGTGCCAATGAAAGTCTAGAGCATAGAGAATGTTCGGAAATCTAGGATGCGGGGGTGATGGGGGCCTTAGAGGAGATGTAGATGATGAGGAAGTCTTCCCTCTTGAACTATCCTCCGCTACCTACTTTCCCTTAGATGACTTTCTAGTAAGATTGGAATGGATCATGACACATAGATTAAATCATACAAGGGTTGATCATCAGATGAGACCCAATCAAAAGATAGACATAAAAGTTTGGTCATAAGATGAAAAGAGGGTCACGGCACAGACACAAGGAACAAGAGATCACAGCAAGAACAAGAACAAAAATACGATTAGCTTCACAAATATATATTCTAGGATCTCTTGGAAATGGAAAATGAAGCCAAACACTTACTTTGGTGCCATTGAAATTGTTTGAAGGGATTGGAAGACTCGCGACAGAGAAGAACGCGCGTGAAGGAAGAGCCTTCAAGCCGGAGAAAACCGCCCGCAGAGGAGGTCGCACGAGCGTGAAGGAAGACGCAGAGACTTCTCTCGCTCACTCAAGGTTGCACAGACGGGGTGGTTTCGGCGCTAGGGTTCGGGAAAACGACGATTTGGAGAGTTAATCGGTTGGTGGATCAGTCCACCAACCAAAATTTAATGCAGTTGATCGGATCACCGTTCGATCAGATCGCGTCCAAACCGATCAGATGCGATCCTGATCGGACTGGCGTGGTCCTGATCGGTCTGATGACCGATCAGACGCGCTCCTGATCGGTCGGGTGACCGATCAGGATTTGATCAGTAGGGTCCGAAGAGAAAACTCTGAGCTCCCTGATCGGTCTGTGGACCGATCCCCACAGGGTGCCAGATCGGTCTGGAGACCGATCCAGGCTAGCTTAAACACTTAGTCAAATTTCGGGAGATCCGACACAGGAAGGAGTCAGATCGGTCTAGGGACCGATCAGTCCTATGCCTGATCGGTCCGGTGACCGATCAGGGTTCTGATACGACCTGAAATGTTCAGTTTCAGAATTTTGAAATTTCCAACGATCTTTGATGGATTTTGTCTAACTTGGACAGGTCTTTATGACTAAAATTGATTCTTGAACAAGAATCTAAAGTCCTTATAGGTTCAACAACACTTTGACCCATCTAAATGGAATCAAACTCAACCATCAATCAATCAAGCAAATTCAAACAAGTTTCTACTCCAACTTCAAGTTTCCAATCAAGTTGCCTTGATTGGAATGTCCAAGTATGATCATGGAGCCATATACACATATGTTATGCAATGGTTTTCCCCATACTTGGTCACCACCGTGATTATTATCTCGTCAACTTAATTTCTCAATTGATGCAATGACATTTCGAGAATTGAGTTGAACCTAACATCTCACCCCATATCTAGCAAACAAAAACATTTTGGTAACCCTTATAGTTTGTGTGAGATGTTCCCAAAGTTACCCAATTGTTCCCTAACAATTTGAAATAATCATGAAGGGTTTGACCACAATTGAACATCATGAAGCCCGACACATTCCCAATTCCCGTCTTAGGAAACTAAATTCACTCTCGGGAAGTGGTTTAGTGAAAATGTCAGCTAGGTTTGACTTTGACTCTACATGTGAGAGTATGATGTTCCCCCTAGCTACATGATCTCTAATGAAGTGGTGTCTTACCTCAATATGTTTTGTCCTCGAATGATGGACCGGATTCTTGGTTAAGTTAATTGTGCTAATGTTATCACATAACACTTGCACACCCTTGTAACCCAATCCATAGTCCTCTAAGGTGTGGATCATCCACAACAATTGTGATATACACTCTCCCATGGCGATATATTCTGCCTCGGTAGTGGAAAGAGCAACACAATGTTGCTTCCGACTCGACCAACTTACTAAAGACGATCCTAGGAATTGGCAGCCCCCACTAGTGCTTTTCCGATCCAACTTACATCCAGCGTAGTCGGAATCCGTATAGCCCATCAAATCAAAAGATTCGGTACGGGGATACCAAAGACCTACACCAATTGTGCCCTTGAGATATCTCAAAATTCGCTTAACAGCAATTAGGTGAGATTCCTTGGCACAGACTTGATACCTAGCGCACATACCTACAGCAAATAGTATATCTGGTCGACTAGCTGTAAGGTATAGCAAACTACCTATCATGCTTCGATACTGAGTTAGATCAACGGGTTTACCACTCTCATCATTGTCCAATCTTGTGTTTGTAGCCATGGGAGTGGTTACCTCTTTTGAATCACTCATATTGAATTTTCGAAGCATTTCATGTGTGTACTTTGATTGGTGCACATGGATACCATCGCGAGTTTGCTTGATTTCAAGTCCGAGGAAGAAAGTCAACTCTCCCACTAGACTCATTTCAAACTCACTCTCCATGTGTCCGATAAATTCACGTAAATAGCCCTTGTTGTTTGAGCCACAAATTATGTCATCGACATATACTTGGGCTACAAATATATTGTCACCATCTCTTCGTAGAAATAGTGTGGGGTCTATTTGACCTCTAACGAAACCCTTTCCAATCAAGAATGCCGACAACCGCTCATACCAAGCCCGGGGTGCTTGTTTAAGACCATAGAGTGCCTTCTTGAGCTTGTACACGTGGTTTGGATATTCGGTACTCTCAAACCCTGGTGGTTGTTCGACATAGACTTCTTCCCTAATTAAACCATTTAGGAATGCCGATTTGACGTCCATTTGAAATAGTTTGAAGCCTCGATGTGCTGTAAATGCAAGCATCAGTCGGATGGACTCTAATCGTGCCACGGGAGCATATGTCTCATCATAATCAAGACCTTCAACTTGACTGTAGCCCTTGGCTACCAAGCGTGCCTTGTTTCTAATGATTTCTCCCTTGTGGTTTAATTTGTTCTTGAAGACCCATTTAGTTCCAATAATAGTGGTCTTCTTGGGCCTAGGGACTAAGTCCCAAACTTGACTCCTCTCAAACTGACCTAGTTCATCTTGCATTGCAATAATCCAATCGGGATCATTTAATGCTTCATCAATTTTTCTAGGTTCAATTTCGGAAATTAGAGCAACTTCATTAGCCTCATTCCTGAAGAATGATCTAGTCCTAACCCCTTGATGGATGTCTCCAACGATTGGTCTGGNTAGTGCACCTCTGATGAACGGACTCTATCTTCTAGACTTAGAAAACCTATCTATAACATAAATACCAAAAGGCTCAAGTCTAATGACTTGAACCAAACCTATATCTGGCACTGTCGCTTAGGCCATATAAATGAGAGTCGCCTATCTCAGCTCCATAGAGATGGTTTGCTGGACTCATTTGATTTTGAATCATTTGAGACATGCGAGTCTTGCCTTCTTGGCAAGATGACCAAGACTCCATTCAGTGGACACAGCGAAAGAGCAACCGATTTGTTAGGTCTTATACATAGCGATGTATGTGGCCCTTTCAATGTTGCTGCCAGAGGTGGTTATAGGTACTTCATTACATTTACTGATGATTTCAGTAGATATGGTTATGTGTACTTGATGACACATAAGTCAGAATCCTTTGAAAAGTTCAAAGAATTCAAGAATGAAGTACAAAACCAGCTTGGCAAGAGTATTAAAATACTTCGATCAGATCGAGGTGGAGAATACCTCAGCCATGAGTTCCGTGACTATCTAGCTGAGTGTGGGATTCTGTCCCAACTCACTCCTCCTGGAACACCACAATGGAATGGTGTGTCCGAAGGAGGAATCGTACCCTATTAGATATGGTGCGATCCATGATGAGTCACACAGATCTTCCTATATCCTTTTGGGGATATGCTCTGGACACGGCAGCCTTCACTCTTAACCGTGTTCCATCAAAGGCTGTAGTAAAGACACCATATCAGATATGGACTGGGAAGAGTCCCCAGATGTCTTTTATGAGAATTTGGGGTTGTGAAGCTTACGTACGACGTCAAGTTTCAGAAAAACTAGGACCCAAATCTGACAAGTGCTATTTTGTAGGATATCCCAAGGAAACGAAGGGATATTACTTCTACATTCCCAGTCAGCACAAAGTGTTTGTGGCAAAAACTGGGGTTTTTCTAGAAAGAGACTTTGTTTCTAGAAAAACTAGTGGGAGTACGTTCGATCTTGAAGAACTTCAAGATATGGACCATAGCACTGAGGCCTTGATGGAGGTTGAACAGGAACCACAAAATGTTGTGGATCATGAGGTTGTTACACAAGGAGTTATGGAACAACAGCCTGTTCAAGTAGACCTACCTCTTCGCAGGTCTGGTAGGGTACGTCATCAGCCTGAGAGATATTCATTTCTCTTGTCTGATGACAATGACGTTGTGCTCATTGAGAATGAGCCTACAACCTATCAGGAAGCTGTGATGAGCCCAGACTCTGAGAAATGGCTTGAGGCCATGAGATCCGAGATGGATTCCATGTACACCAACCAAGTTTGGACCTTGGTTGATCCACCTGAAGGGGTAAAACCCATTGGGTGTAAGTGGGTCTTTAAGAGAAAGACTGACATGGGAGGACTTACGCATACCTATAAGGGTAGACTGGTAGCAAAGGGTTTCAAACAAATTCATGGTATTGACTATGATGAAACCTTTTCTCCAGTAGCGATGTTTAAGTCCATTCGGATCATGCTTGCTATTGCAGCATACCACGATTATGAGATCTGGCAGATGGATGTCAAAACCGCGTTCCTGAATGGGAACCTACTCGAGGATGTGTACATGACACAACCTGAGGGTTTTGTAGATCCAAAGCATACTGGCAGAGTATGCAAGCTGCAAAGGTCCATTTATGGACTAAAGCAAGCTTCTCGGAGCTGGAATCTTCGATTCGATGATGCAATCAAACAGTTTGGTTTCATCAAGAATGAAGATGAACCCTGTGTCTACAAGAGGGTTGAAGGAAACATAGTAGTTTTCCTCATATTGTATGTGGATGACATACTACTCATTGGGAATGATATTCCTATGCTTCAGTCTGTGAAGACTTGGCTGGGGAATTGTTTCTCAATGAAGGACTTAGGTGAAGCAGCCTGTATTTTAGGCATCAAGATCTATAGAGATAGATCTAAGAGATTGCTTGGCCTAAGTCAGAGTACATACATTGACAAGGTCTTACTTCGGTTTGCCATGCAGAATTCCAAGAAAGGATTTCTGCCTATGTCACATGGTATGAGTCTTTCGAAGACTCAAAGTCCCTCTTCTAGAGAGGAGAGAGACCGCATGGATCAGATCCCTTATGCCTCGGCCATAGGATCTATCATGTACGCCATGCTATGTACTCGTCCTGATGTCTCGTATGCTTTAAGTATGACGAGTAGATACCAGTCAGATCCAGGTGAGCGTCACTGGATAGCGGTCAAGAATATTCTTAAGTACTTGAGAAGGACTAAAGAATATTTCTTGATATTTGGAGGCTCAGAGGAGCTATCTGTAAAGGTTACAGTGATGCCAGCTTCCAAACCGACAGGATGATTATCGGTCGCAGTCAGGGTTCGTGTTTTGTCTGAATGGCGGGGCTGTGAGCTGGAAGAGTTCGAAGCAGGACACATTGCTGATTCTACAACAGAGGCTGAGTATATTGCTGCATCAGAAGCAGCAAAGGAGGCAGTTTGGATCCGCAAGTTCGTTGCAGAGCTTGGGGTGGTTCCTAGCATTGCAGATCCCATAGAGCTCTATTGTGACAATAATGGAGCTATTGCGCAGGCTAAGGAACCTCGCTCACACCAGCGGACCAAACATATACTACGGCGCTTCCATCTCATTCGAGAGATCATCGATAGAGGAGATGTGAAGATATGCAGAGTACCCTCAGAGGCTAACGTCGCAGATCCCCTGACCAAGGCTTTGGTACAGAGAAAGCATGATGGTCACACTAGATCATTGGGTATTAGATACTACAGTGATTGGCACTAGTGCTAGTGGGAGATTGTTAGTGAGAGCCCTAGAGCCAATCATGTGATGATTATATAGACTCATTTGTATCATATTCCTGTGTATAAATAAAGGCATGTTTTATGGTTATTATACTTACGTGTATTTGTGCCGAATAGCTAAGCATAATAATGTCCTTGAGTAGAAGATTCTTATCTATATCAATCGATTAGTTGAATCGATAGTGAGATGATATAGAGAACACTACTCTAAATAATTCCTAGTCAAGTATTAACATTCAAGGACAATGTTAATACGTAGAGGCTAGCATGTAAGTCAACATGATGACTTGATCTCACAAGTCATGGATATAGAGATATCAAGTTGACACATGGGTATGCATTGGAGAATGTATACTGAATGACCCGCCATGAGAAAGTATCATGGATCGTTATATGAGTGTCATATACTTTCTCATGTGGCTATTAGTATGACTATTAGTCCTTGGACCTGAAGTCACCATGGATTCCTACATAAGGAGTTACGTACTTTGGCTTCGTCAAACGTCACCCGTAAATGGGTGGACTATAAAGGCGATTACTGGGTATGTAACAAATTATGGAGAGGGATGTGAGTGATGTAGATGGGATCTATCCCTCCTATATGACGGGAGCGATATCGTATTCTTGATAGAGTTAGACCACAAAGTGCATGGCCATGCCCAAGTGAGTCAATATGAGATATTGAGCTCATTTGATTAGTGTGAGTCTACTTGGAGTTCAAGATATAGATTGACTCGAGGATGACACGGTCTATGCCTCAATTGAGTCAATCTAGATATCAAGGATAGAGGGACATTATCATATATTGTGAGAGTCACAATTATTAGTCACAAGGTGATGTTGGATCTCAACATTCTTGTAACTTGGGTAGCAATGATGTGTTGCTAGATACCGCTCATTGCTTATGTTTCTAAGAGGTTAGAAGCATTGCCAACGTTACAAGAACCTATAGGGTCACACGCAAAGAACAAATAGATGGAGAAAATTGAAGTCAAGTTTGACTTGGCTAAATATGGAAAGTCCATAAAAGGCAAGTTTGACTTGACCTAAATCCAAATCAAGTTTGACTTGACTTGGTTCCACTTCAAGTTAGACTTGACATGGGAGAAGAAATGGAGTCAAGTTTGACTTGACTATTTATGGAAAGTCCATAAAAGGCAAGTTTGACTTGACCGAAATCCAAATCAAGTTTGACTTGACTTGGTTCCACTTCAAGTTAGACTTGACATGGGAGAAGAAATGGAGTCAAGTTTGACTTGACTATTTATGGAAAGTCCATAAAAGGCAAGTTTGACTTGACCTAAATCCAAATCACCTCACCTTGAATTGACCAAGTGATGACTTGGCTTGGTTTTTGACTAAGTGTGTATGCCACATCATTTCCAAGGTGGTAACCCCTCCCATTTGAATTTGAATTCAAATGGAGGAGGTTATGGCATGTTATGGCCGGCCACTTAATGGCCATTAATGGCCATTAAGTGGCCGGCCACAAAGGGTAAACAAAAAGGGATTTGGGTTCCCTTTTTCGGGTGTGGCTCTTCTTCTTCCTCTGGATTTTTCTTTTGAAGTTCTTGCTATACTTCTCCTCTTGTCGAAACCTAGAAGGTGCTAGCACACCTAAGGTTTTGATCCATCTATTTTGTTCGCGTGGATACATATAGAGGAGTGTCTGCCTTGATACTCTACGAGATCCGGCGGCTTTTGGACAAGCGGGAAAGCGAAGGGCTACGCATCAAGGGTAATGGTTCTATCATGTAGATCTAATGTAGATTTAGTAGCGAAACTCGTACTCGTAATTTATTTTATGTTCGCACGGATCCCGTGGCCGAACTTCTAGGGTTTCCGCAATGCAAAAAGCGGTTTTTGCGGCCTAGAAAGACTAACACCTTCCCCATAGTTGGTCTAGTTTTTATATTTTGATACTTTTAATGATTCAACAATATGCCACAAGCACAAGTGAACCAAATGTATCACCCTAATGGATCAAGCACACTTTTTCAATTCTAATATCCCAAAGTTTATCCTATACTTCTACAAAACACATTCCAAGGCCTCTTCTTAAGGATGTAAACTCCGATTCGGGAAGAGGCTTGGTAAAAATGTTGGCTAGGTTTGACTTTGATTCAACATAGTGTAGTTCTATGTCTCCTCTTGCCACATGGTCTCTAATGAACTGATGTTTCACTTCAATGTGTTTTGTCCTAGAATGGTGAACCGGATTTTTGGTTAAATTGATTGTACTCACATTATCACATAAGACTTTGACCTTGGTATAATGTAACTCATAAACTTCTAAGGTGTGCATGATCCAAAGGAGTTGGGAAACACACCCACCCGTTGCCACATATTCCGCCTCCGTTGTTGATAGGGCAACGCATGGTTGTTTCCTACTACTCCAACTAACTAAGGAAGACCCAAGGAATTGACACCCTCCGCTAGTACTCTTCCTATCTAACTTACATCTCGCATAATCCGAGTCGGTGTATCGAATAAGATCAACACTAGGGGTTCTAGGATACCAAAGCCCGACATTGAGAGTACCTTTAACATACCTTAGGATCCTCTTAACTACAGCCAAATGGGACTCTTTGTCACAAGATTGGTACCTTGCACACATACCCAGCACAAAAAGTATATCGGGTCTACTAGCGGTTAGGTATAGTAGGCTACCTTGCTGAGAGTCTACCATTTTCCCTTCAAGGTCACTATCCATTTTCACATTTGTTCCTATGGGGGTAGATGCTACCTTAGCATTTTCTAGGTCAAATTTCTTTAGCATTTCCTTAGCATACTTAGTTTGAAAAATATGTGTTCCTTCATTAGTTTGCTTAACTTGAAGTCCTAAAAAGAAAGTTAGCTCTCCTACAAGACTAATCTCAAATTCATCTTCCATACATTTGATGAATTCTTGTAGGAAGTCATTATTTGTTGACCCAAAAATAATATCATCTACATACACTTGGGCAATAAGTATATCCTTATCCTTAGTTTTTAGGAACAATGTAGCGTCAATTGTTCCTCTCCTAAACCCCTTAGACACTAGAAATAAAGAAAGCCTTTCATACCAAGCCCGAGGAGCTTGTTTCAATTCATATAAGGCTTTTCTCAATTTGTAAACGTGTCTTGGATAATTAGGGTCCTCAAACCCGGGGGGTTGTTCTACATATACCTCTTCCTTAATGATCCCATTAAGGAATGCCGACTTCATATCCATTTGGTGAAGTGTGAAACCCATGTGAGCGGCATAGGCTAGTAGAATTCTAATGGATTCTAATCTAGCTACGGGGGCATAAATCTCATCATAGTCTAATCCCTCAACTTGGTTAAACCCCCTAGCTACCAATCTAGCCTTGTTCCTAGTGATTTTGCCTTGATCATCTAATTAGTTCCTAATGACCCATCTTGTGGTTATAATGGTGCAATCATTGGGCCTAGGAACCAACTCCCAAACCTCACTTCTCTCAAATTGCTTTAGCTCTTCATGCATAGCTAAGACCCAATCTATATCTCCCAATGCTTCATCAATAGACTTAGGTTCTAATTGAGAGAATAAGGCTATTGACTAGGTTGGTCTCTAAAATAGGACCTAGTCCTTATTCCTTGAGTGATATCACCCACTATTTGGTCAATAGGGTGATCTTGGTGATGTCTCAAGGGCCTAGAGGTTGTGGGTTCATTGACTACTTCTTCCTCGTCCTCTAGGGTACTTCTTACTCCTCCTTGATCATTGCCCTCCAATTGTAGGTCTTGGATTCTTTGGGCAAGGGGTTGGGCTTTTTCCATATCCTTATCAACTGATGCTTTTCTAGGATAGGTATTTGTTGATTCATCAAAGTCAACATTTGAGGACTCCTCAATCACCTTTGTCGTTTTGTTGTAGACTCTATAACCCCTACTAGTGGATGAATACCCAACTAGGATTCCTTCATCAGCTTTTGACTCAAACTTCCTTAGGTCATCTTTGGTATTTTGAATATAGACCTTACATCCAAAGACCCTAAAGTAGTGGACTTGTGGAACTCTCCCATTCCATAATTCAAAGGGTGTTTTCCCTAGGAACCTATGTACTAAGACCCAGTTTTGAATGTAACAAGCGGTGTTAACCGCTTCGGCCCAAAAGTAGCTAGGAAGAGAATATGTATTAAGCATAGTCCTAGCAGCTTTTTGTAGGGCTCTGTTTCTCCTCTCAACTACCCCATTTTGTTGAGGAGTCTTTGGGCATGAAAATTCATGCTTATATCCATTTTCTACAAAAAATTATGAGAAACATGAATTTTGGAACTCCCCACCATGGTTACTCCTAATTCGGTTAATTTTGATATGTTTTTCATTTTCTACCATTTTACTGAACCCTATAAAAATTTCTAAGGTATTATCCTTATGTTTCATAAAGAAAACTCATGTAAACTTAGAAAAGTCATCTACTATAACTTAACAGTATTTACTCCCTACTAGTGAAGGAGTGCTATGGCAATCAAACAAGTCAATGTGTAAGAGTTCTAATGGTAAAGTAGTAGTGGTTAGGGTTTTACCTTTGTGTGATGATTTTGATTGCTTACCCTCTCGGCATGCATCACACAATTTTGTCTTCTCATACTTGATCATAGGTAGCCCCTTCACCAACTCCTCCTTGGCCACTCTTGCAATGCTTCTCATGTTGACATGTCCAAGCCTCCGGTGCCACAACCACCCTTCTTCTTCTTTAGACATGAAACACTTAGCCAAATTGTTAGTAGCAAAAGCAAGATAAAGATAATATAAGTTAGCCTCTTTATACCCTTCTAGTGTGACATTATCGGATTCATTTTGTCTTATTAAGCAGTTCCTAGCATGAAATTCAACCCTATAGCCCGCAACACATAACTGGCTTACACTAAGTAAATTAAACTTTATGTCTTTAATTAAAAGTACCTTATGTATGGAAATTATAGGAGATACCTCAATGGTGCCCCTACCAATAATTTTCAGTTTTCCACTATTTCCAAAGTGTTGGATCGAGAAACATGATAGAGAGGGGGGTGAATATCGTGATAACTTTTCGGATAAAACTTAAGAGAAGGTACGCAGCAGAATTAAAAACAAACACGAGGAACACAAGAATTTTTAATTGGTTCGGAGTCGCGGTCGGCTCCTACTCCAAGACCCACGGTCCTTGACCGTTTACTGCGGGCAATTCTATAGTAGCGCAAAGATTTACAGAATTTGGTACAATAGTAGTGCAGTAAATAAACAAGTACACTTTTCGTTACAGACGCCCGGTGTGGATCGTACTTCTGAGCAGAGGGTCATCGTCGGCGCTAGAATGTTGAGAACGGAGTTTGCCAGGGCAGCGCGCTTGAACGAAAAGCTTAGAGGCGTTGGAAAATTGTTGTTTTGAAGCCTTGGGGTCGAGCCCCATTTATAGTGCTCCTGGGGGCGCTTGGGACGTCGGGGGCGCCTGACACATGCCTTCGGATCTGAGAACCTCTATCCGAAGCTTGGTCAGCGCTTATCCCCTTCGAATCAGCTCTGGAGCTGACTGGGGCGCCTGGGATCTCTCGGGCGCCCAGCTTGACTGGGTCCACTGGCTTCGTGACTGATTTTGCTTCGACTCATCTTTGGCTTTGACCTTGGGCGCCTGGGACCTCCCGGGCGCCTAGACCAGTGTTGTTCTGAAGCGATTCTTGCTTAACTGCTTGTTTGGCTTTGACCTTGGGCTCCCGGGACCTCCTGGGCGCCTAGCCCAGCTGCCTGCCCCTCTCCTTTGGGGCGTTCTGAGCTACATAAACACACTCCTTCGGTCCCTGCATTCAAGGTTAGTACCAACACAAACAAGGCAAGAATATTAGTTAGTTTTTACAGCTGTAGCTGTCTTGGTTCTGACTTCGGGTCTCCCAAATGGAACCCTAGGTCGAACCGACGCCTACTGTTCCCTCGACGGGGAACGCGTCCTCACCTACTCCTCTCAGGAGAGTTTAACTTTTGCCAACCGACTCCTCCGGTTGGACTTTTGCCCAGCAGCCCTTCGCCAGGTACCTAGCAGCCCTTCGCCAAGTTTTCAATGCCTAGTAGCCCTTCGCCAGGTCTTCGATGCCTAGCAGCCCTTCGCCAGGTCTTCGATGCCTAGCAGCCCTTCGCTAGGTCTTCGGTGATGGATCGTCTTGGCGTGCTAGAGGGCGGGGGGTGAATGGCACGTTTTGATTTCGATCTCTACAATTTTCATTAGCGCAGCGGAACAATAATATGCAAAAGAAAAAGAGTACAATGCTAACAACAAGAGTTACTTGGTATCCACCCAGATGGGTGACTAATCCAAGGATCCACGCCGTGAGCACCACTTTCACTATCGAAAACTGTCCTTTAGGTGGAGAAACCTTTACAATCGTGATCTTCCTCTTTATAGAATGCAATAATATGAGAGAGGAAGTATAAGTCACTCTTCAGACGAGCAGCACTTCGACACTGTACGAAACCGTACTGTTCACATGCAAAGGTGCTCCTGTTATAGGTGAACAGGACAAACTCGCAGTCTGTCCAGCCCCGCACCAGTCGACTGCCCCAGCGACAGTCGACTGGCCTAGCATTAATTGCTAGCCAATGGCTAGTTTTCGGGGTATACCAGTCGACTGCCCCATGGGCAGTCGACTGGTCCGAGGCCGAAAACTCTCTATGAGTTTTGGAAGTCGACTGGCCCTGGGCTAGTCGACTGCCCTGCCTCTCAGCTTAGTTCTAGCCACTCCGGACCTTCTCCTTCACGTTTGCCTTCAGGTCTGCTCCCTTGGCTTGCCTCTTGAAGTCCTCTTCCTCTGGCTATCGTCCCTCAAATGCGCACGCAAGCCTTCCCTTGGCTTGTCTCCATGCCACCCTTCACGTGTGCCCTTGAAGTCCACTTCCCAGCTTGCCCTTGGAGCTCTCCTCCCTCGGCTCTCGTCCCTCGGATATGCCCACCATGTGTGATTCTCCAAGTCCTACA
The DNA here is from genome assembly GCA_024364735.1 of Boesenbergia rotunda. NCBI lineage: Eukaryota > Viridiplantae > Streptophyta > Magnoliopsida > Zingiberales > Zingiberaceae > Boesenbergia > Boesenbergia rotunda. Next base: position 807,318 of record JAGFNQ010006288.1, read on the forward strand.
AACTCAATCACACACATCAAATACAACATAACACTCTAACCTTAAACATATTCACACACACACATCAAAACCATGATCTTCCAATCATTTAAGAGCCGATTGCCTCAACAATCTCCCCCTTTTTGATGTGTGGCAATATGTTTAAGTTTAGAGATAAATAACAGCCAACAATAGCAATAGAAAAAGATAGCAATTGAAAAAGCATAAGATATAGTAACCCTAAGAGGTAACCTCCCCCTTAATCCATGTCTTCTCCCATTTTCAATCCTAATCATAACCCAAGTTAAATTTCCACTTAACACTAAACATCATTAAGAATGTAAGACATATCCAAACCTAAGAGGTAACCTCCCCTTTAATCCATGTTTTCTCTCCATTTTTTAATCATTCAAGGTTTAAGTGGGAAAGAAAACCTTAAACCATCCATTTCAAGTTAAAATTCTAACTTAAATCACTCATTCTCCCCCTTTGATACCATCAAAATGATTGTCTCAAGCAACCCGACCCTATGGCATCCAATGAGAGAAAATTTGATTTCTGAAAATTCCCACAGAAGCTGAAACCAGGCATGCCAGTCGACTGCCGCAAGGGCAGTCGACTGATACGCTATCAGTGTCAATTTTCAGCTTTTCTGCCGAATTTCAAAAATGTCCAGAAATATCAAGAAAATTTCAAAAATTATAAAATTTTGCAGACATGTTTGAAATGATATACTCTATCATGGAAAAATATTAGTCCATATAAAATTTCAAACATGCATGACTTTTGATAAAAATCCAAAATCTTTGAAAACCACTAAGTTTTGTACCAAACTTACAATCTAATTTTGCAATCAAAGAACTTTCAAAAGCATGGCAAAGCATATAGAGCATAAAATGGTTTGTTCCTAGTGATTTTACCTTGGTCATCTAGTTTGTTCGTAGTGATTTTACCTTGGTAATCTAGCATTGTTCCTAGTGATTTTACCTTGGTCATCTAGTTTGTTCCTAAAGACCCATCTTGTGGTTACAATGGTGCAATCATTGGGCCTAGGAACCAACTCCTAAACTTCAGTCCTCTCAAATTGATTTAACTCTTCTTACATGACTAAGACCCAATCAACATCTCCTAATGCTTCATCAATGGACTTGGGTTCTAATTGAGAGATTAGAGCTATTTGACTAGTTTGATCCCTAAAATAGGACCTTGTCCTTACTCCTTGAGTTACATCACCCACTATTTGGTCAATAGGGTGATCTTGGTGATGTCTCAATGGCCTAGAGGTTGTGGGTTCATTTACTCCTTCTTCCTCATCCTCTAGGCTACTTCTTACTCCCCCTTGATCATTGCCCTCCAAATGTAGGTCTTGGATTCTTTGGGCAAGGGGTTGGACTTCTTCTATATCCTTATCAATTGATGTTTTTCTAGGGTAGGTACTTGTTGTTTCATCAAACTTAACATTTGAGCTCCTCAATCACTTTTGTCCTTTTGTTGTAAACTCTATATCCCCTACTAGTTAATGAGTACCCTACTAGAATCCCTTTATCGGCTTTTGACTCAAACTTCCTTAGGTCATCTTTGGTATTTAAGATGTAGACTTTACATCCAAAGTCCCTAAAGTAGTGGACTTCTGGTACTCTTCCATTCCATAATTCAAAAGGTGTTTTTCCTAGGAACCTATGTACCAACACCCGGTTTTGAATATAGTAAGCGGTGTTAACCGCTTCGGCCCAAAAGTAGCTAGGAAGGGAATATGCATTAAGCATAGTCCTAGCAGCTTCTTGTAGGGCTCGGTTTCTCCTCTCAACTACCCCATTTTGTTGAGGAGTCCTTGGGCATGAAAATTCATGCTTATATCCATTTTCAACAGAAAATTGTGTGAAACTTTCATTTTGGAACTTCCCACCGTGGTCACTCCTAATTTGGTTTATTTTAAGGTGTTTTTCATTCTCTACCCTTTTGCTAAATCCTACAAAAATTTCTAGGGTATAATCCTTATGTTTCATAAAGTAAACCCTTGTGAACCTAGAAAAATCATCTACAATGACTAGACAATATTTACTCCCTACAAGTGAGGGAGTACTATGGCAATCAAATAGATCTATATGTAAGAGTTCTAATGGCAAGGTAGTAGTTGTTAGAGTTTTACCTTTGTGTGATGATTTTGATTGCTTACTCTCTTGGCATGCATCACACAATTTGGTCTTCTCATACTTGATCATTGGTAGCCCCTTCACCAACTATTCCTTGGCCACTCTTGCAATGCTCCTCATGTCGACATGTCCAAGTCTCCGGTGCCACAACCACCCTTCTTCTTTTTTATACATGAAACACTTAGCAACATTGTTAGTAGCATAAGCAAGATCAAGATAATACAAATTTGCCTCTCTAAACCCTTCTAATATGACATTATTTGATTCATTATGTTTAATTATGCACTTTTTAGCATGAAATTCGAACCTAAAATCGGCATCACATAATTGACTCACGCTAAGTAAATTGAACTTCATATCTTTAATTAGGAGTACCTTATGTATAGAAATCGTGGGAGATACCTCAATTGTGCCCCTACCAATAATCCTCAATTTTTCACTATTTCCAAAGGAGACCATCCCTTCTCTTATGTAGCTAATAGTAGTGAACTTGCTCACATCCCCGGTCATGTATCTTGAGCATCCACTATCTACTATCCACATAGTTGGGGCCTCCTTCACCTTTACCTATACAACATGAAAAACATATTCTTTTGGTACCCAAATCTTTGATCCATAAGCATCATTTAAAAATCTCTTAGGTACCCATGCCCTCTTGGTGTTTCCCTTAACCCCTATTCTCCTAGATGCACCAATCCTACCCGTGAGTGATAGAATGGCCACTTCCTTTGTCTTTGGCCTATATCCCAAATCGGCTTTGTTATAAACGACCCTTTGACTGTTGATTATCATATCTAGGTTGCTAGATCCTACTTGGAATTTCCTAAGGGCTTTTATGAGGTCATCTATCTTTTTCCTTAGTTTCCTATTTTCAGTTTCAAGATGACTAGCATGAAATTCTTCAAGTTTGGTAGATTCTACTCTAAGCATGGTAATTTCTTCTTTTAGATCCTTAATCCTACTTCTAGCTTTAACCAAGTCCATGTTAGTGCTAGAAATGATCTTAACTAAAGTAGAGGAGGGTAAGTGGTATACCTCACTTACCGATGCTTCTGACTCGGATGATGATGAAGAGGTGCTCTCATCTTCACTACTTGAGCTTTTTTCATCATCTGATGAATCTGAGTGATCTTGTGCCATAAGAGCAAAGTGTGAGACTTGCTCTTCTTCTTCCTCTGAGGATGATGGATCATCTCAGGTCGCCTTTAGGTTGGTGGCACCCTTCTCCTTTCCCTTTGACCTCGTCTTGTCACCTTTCTTCTTCTCCTACTTCTTGTCATCTCTTCTCTTGAGTTGAGGGCACTCGTTCTTCATGTGCCCCTCTTGGTGGTAGTTGTAGCAGATAATGTCCTTGGTCTTACCCTTGCCTTTGGACCCTTTCCTAGCATAGGATTTGTTAGAAAAACTTTTGAATGCTCTACGAAATTTTCTTACCATGAAATCCTCTTGATCGCTATCCAAGGAGGCGCTGGACTCCTCTGAGTCGGATGAGGAGGAGTAGACTACCTTCTTCTTCTCCTTCCTCTTCTTCTTCTCCTTTTCTGCAATAAAAGCAATATCCTTCTCTTTGGCCGAAGCGTTAGCTTGTTCGTGCAGTTCGAATTCATAAAATAAGTCGTCTAATTTAATTATAGATAAATCCCTTGATACTTTGTAGGCATCCACCATCGATGCCCATAAGGTGGTTCTCAGGAAGGCTTGTAGGACGTACCTGACAAGATCTCGGTTCTCGATCTTTTCTCCAATCACGTGGAGCTCATTGATTACTTCCTTCACCCTTCCATGTAGCTGGCTGACAGTCTCATTGCTCTTCATGGATAGGGATTGGAGTTGGGCCACGAGCAAGTCCTTCTTGGCTCTTCTGGACTCGTTTGACCCCTCGTTCAGTTCCACCAATTTGTCCCACAGTTCCTTGGCACTCTTGAACGACCCCACCTTGTTCAGTTGCTCCTTTGAGAGCCCGCACTGTAGTGTAGTGATGGCCTTAGCATTGGACTGCACCCTCTTCATTATCTCCTTCGACCAAGACCTCATCGGTGTCGGTTCTCCTCTTTCATCGATGGGTGCCTCAAAGCCATCTACAATGCTAATCCAGTTCTCAATATCGTTCATAAGGTAGTATTGCATCCTACCTTTCCAGTAAGCGAAGTCATTCCCGTCGAAGAAGGGTGGTCGTGCGGTGGAGTATCCCTCTTGAAACACCATTATACTTGCTCCGGTTGACGGTTAGTTCTTCCGAAGCGAACTTGGCTCTGATACCAACTGATGGATTGTCTTGGAGTGCTAGAGGGGGGGTGAATGACACGTTTTGATTTCGATCTCTACAATTTTCGTTAGCGCAGCGGAACATAATATGCAAAAGAAAAAGAGTATAATGCTAACAACAAGAGTTACTTGGTATCCACCCAGATGGGTGACTAATCCAAGGATCCACGCCGCGAGCACCACTTTCACTATTGAAAACTCTCCTTCAGGTGGAGAAACCTTTACAATGGTGATCTTCCTCTTTACAGAATGCAGTAATATGAGCGAGGAAGTAGAAGACACTCTTCGGACGAGCAGCACTTCGACACTGTACCGAACCGTACCGCTCACGTGCAAAAAGGTGCTCCTTTTATAGGTGAACAGGACAAACTCGCAGTCTGTCCAGCCCCGCACCAGTTGACTGCCCCAGGGGCAGTCGACTGGCCTAGCATCAATTGCTATCCAACGGCTAGTTTTCGGGGTATACCAGTTGTAACGCCCCGAAATTTCCCATATGAAATATTAGGAAATATATAAATTCATGAATATGATATATGATGGAATTCATGAAATAGTATCATGAAATATTATGAAATATTATGAATTCATAAATATGAAATATTATGGAATTCATGAAATAGTATCATGAAATATTATGAAATATTATGAATTCATAAATATGAAATATTATGGAATTCATGAAATAGTATCATGAAATATTATGAAATATTATGAATTCATAAATATGAAATATTATGAAATTCATGAAATAGTATCATGAAATATTATGAATTCATAAATATTATCATGAAATATTGTGAAATCATGGAATATAATTAATATTATGAAATTTCATGATGGGCTTGGCTTAATGGGCTTTGATATGGATTAGTGCAAAATGTGATAAAAAAGAGGAAGCAAGGATTGAACCTTGAACCTCCTAGTTGCATTCACCATGTCATAACCAATGAACCAAGCCATGTTTCTTGTTGAGAGAATAAGAAACATGCTTGTTAAGTGTGTAAGAGTGAAGAGACATGTCTTTTCATGAGAAAAGTATAAATAAGGGGAAGTTGGAGTAACTTCCTTCTCTTCTCTTCTTCTTCCTCTTCACTCTTCCCCACCGAGACCCTCTCCCCTCTCCTTCTCATTTTCGAAAATCAAGTCTAGGGTTCTAGCCCTAGAAAAGTTGGAAGGAAGAAGACCTTTGAAGGTTCTTGCCACTACTAAGTCTAAGGAGCCCTAGAGAAGATTCGGAAATGATTTTCACTTGCCCTACAAATCTAGGGTACCCTACGGAGTAAGAGAATGAGAAATCCAAGCGAAAGGATGTAAGTATCCCCTCGCCTGCAGTGTAATAGTTCTTGAATGTGGTATCCTTTAACATGTTGTAAACAAAAACCTAGGGTTTTTGTTCTTGCATGTTTCGGCCACCCCCCTTAGGGGAAGGCCTTGTTTTCTTTTGTGACATGATTAGACCCTTGATACTTAGGGAATATGTGTATATTGATTTCCTTCATGATAGTTGAACAAAAGGGAAGAAGAACTAGGGTTTTGGTTCTTGTAAGATTCGGCCACCCCCTTAGGGGAAGGCCTTGTTCTCTTTTGTTACATAATTAGACCCTTGGAACTTAGGATATACGTATATGTGTGGTTTATGCAAATGTTGTGAACAAAACCTAGGGTTACACCCTTGTGTAGGTTTCGGCCAACACCCAAGAAGGAACCTTGGTTACCCCTTGATGCATGTGAAGACCCCTTGGAATTTAGAGTATACCTATATGTTGTGTCCCTACATTTTTGTGATAGCAAAAACCTAGGGTTTTGAACTTGGATGGGTTTCGGCCAAGGCTTAGAAAAAGGGGTTAGTGAGGGTTGAATTATCCTACAATATATCCATGTTTAAGATAAGTATACAAGGTGTTTGAATAAATGTATGTGTGAATGATTAATGCAAAAGTCCTAATATTTCCCTACTCTTGATGTTTCGGCCAACCCACTAGGACTAGGGTTTGTAAATGTCAAACTACCCTATGATATATGTTTATGGTTGGGGATGATCATATGTATATGTATGTGGTGTTAAATGGAATGGTTGATAAGGAAACCTTAATTGTTAGCATGCTTTGATATGTTTATGTATGAGGTGTTTAAATGAGATGTCTGATTGAAATCTTAATTGATAGCATGCTACCACTTTCTACGATATGAGTATGACCTATGTGACCAAAGCTTGTCAGGTCTAAGGTAGGTTAAGTGGTTGAAATATGATGCATGATGAAATATGATGAACATGTATGAAATGTGATGTATATATGAACATGTATGACATATGATGCATGTATGAACATGTATGAAATATGATGAATATATGAACATGTATGAAATATAATGTATGTATGAGCATGCCTTATAGCCCATGGGGTACATTTATGAAATTGCATGTGATATGTTAAAATGCTTGAAAGGATACTCAAATAGTATGGGATCAAGAGCACCCGAATGTGTGGTGTGTCCCTAGGGGATCAAGAGCACCCTTGAAGAGTGGTGTGTCCCATAAGAGTAAATATGGAGTATTCCTTAGCATATATGTAACAGCATGATAAGTATTTTACTTTTGAAGTTGTGTACCCGACTCGGAAGGGGGTCGTTAAATAAATCCGGGGTGCATGTTAACGTGACTCCGGTAGGACGGAAGGGTCCTGCTCTAATGACTTGGTGGCTCGCTACCCCAATTCATTAGGGAACGCGCAATAGTTCCGCGCGATAGTTGGTACACAACAGGGCCCGATATGATATGGATGTATTTTTAAATAATACCATTATGGAAATGTTTTGAAAACATTCATTGAGAATATTTGTAATATGTGAAGAGTATGCTTAAGGTACTTGATATTGCATGTTAGAAACTTGGATGTTTAATATGCTTTGATGAACTCATGCTTATGATTTATTATGTGTACATGTTATGCTTTCGTATGGTTTTAGCGAGTAGGACAGGATCCTTACTAAGCATTTATGCTTACTAGTTTATGTGTTGTCTTATGCTGCAGATAACACTTAAATGGAAGGAAGAGGCAGGAGGCTGAAGATGTGTGGGGTGGTGGCTCGGGAAGAAAGATTTTTATATCTACATATTTATGCTTATGTTATGCTCCTTGACAATGAATGATAGTGATTAGGATTGATATTGCATGATAATAGTTACACTTGGAATTTTCATATACTTGATTTATTGGATTATATTATGGTGTGAAATAATATGTGAACCTATCATGTTATATAATGTCGTTCTAGTATAGTGGTAAGTATTCTTGCATTGTTGTTTTAATGTCATGCTAGGGGATAGAAATAGAAAAAAAAATATAACTATATGATTGAATGTACGTAACCCCGCCCCGAGAGTAGATATAAGGGCGGGCGTTACACCAGTCGACTGCCCCATGGGCAGTCAACTAGTCCAAGGCTGAAAACTCTCTGTGAGTTTTGGCAGTCGACTGGCCCTGGGCCAGTCGACTGCCCTGCCTCTCAGCTTAGTTCCAGCCACTCCAGACCTTCTTCTTCACGTCTGCCTTCAGGTCTGCTCCCTTGGCTTGCCTCTTGAAGTCCTCTTCCTCTGGCTATCGTCCCTCGGATGCGCACGCAAGCCTTCCCTTGGCTTGCCTCCATGCCACCCTTCACGTGTGCCCTTGTAGTCCACTTCCCAGCTTGCGCTTGGAGCTCTCCTCCCTCGGCTCTCATCCCTCAAATATGTCCACCATGTGTGATTCTCCAAGTCTTGCAAATTCAATCACACACATCAAATACAACATAACACTCTAACCTTAAACATATTCACACACACATATCAAAACCATGATCTTCCAATCATTTAAGGGTCGATTGCCTTAACATTCGGGTTTCGATGCCTAGCAGCCCTTCGCTAGGTGCCCTGCAGCCCTTCGCCAGGACTTCTTTCTATACACTCAGTGAACACATTAGACCAAAAATAACATCTTAACTCTTGAACCCTTTGCCATTATCAAAACTCAGGTTTGACTTAGGTGCCGCCTGCACCAACAATCTACCACTTTTTCATTTATGACAACTCGGTTCAAAAAGTTAAGTTAAACAAAAAGCAGGTAAAGTACCAGTTTTGATTTTCTCCCCTGGAAGAAATCTGCCCTAGGTTTTTCAAAAGTTCGTGGGGTTTTTGAAAAAGTTTCTAAGTCTAAAAGTGAACCATTTTTCAGGTTTTCAATACTTAGAAAATTTTCAAAAAAAGTAAGAAAACATTTTCAAAAAAAAATATTTTGAGTATCTCCCCCTAGGTTTTTCAAAAGTTCGTGGGGTTTTTGAAAAAGTTTCTAAGTCTAAAAGTGAAACATTTTTCAGGTTTTCAATACTTAGAAAATTTTCAATAAAAGTAAGAAAACATTTTCCAAAAAAATATTTTGAGTTGGGCACTTGGAAAATTTTCAAGAGATTTTGAAATTTATACATAGAAAATTTTCAGCCAGCCAAAGATTTAGAATTAGTACTTAGAATAATTTTTGAACGCAACTAATTTCGAAAATAATTTCCAAAATACTTAGTTTTTGTACTTTAGAAAATTTTCTAAGCTTATTCTGAAGTTTTGACACTTAGACAATTTGCAAGCAGCTTAGATACTTTTAAAAAGCAGTTTAAATACTTAGAAAATTTTCAAGCAGAGAACTTTGCTTTTTGAAAAACAATAAAATCTTTTTGGAAGAAAAAAAATTTTAATTTTGAAAAAATAATTAAATTTTGAAACCTTCTTTTCTCTCCTTTCCAATCTCTTCCCCTTTGCCATATATAAAAAAAAATATAGCAAACAATGATTAATAAAAGTAAGATGTTGTACTGAACCAATTCTAAGTATAGTTTTGAAAAAAACTTCTGAGTATCAGAAAGGAAATTCTTAGTTAAGAGCAACTCGAAGTTTTCAGTAAAGTTTCTTTGAAAAAGGGAAGACATTTAAGGAAGAAAATTTTTAAGTCTGCTTTCTCCCTTAAAAATGTTTTCACTTTGAGAATTGGGAAAATTTTGTTTTAAAATTTTTTTTGCACATTTAGAAGAATTTGCTTGGAAACACTTTAGGCATTTTGAAAAGCAAAATCTTTAAGAAATTTCTAGACATAGAAATACTTAGAAATTTTTGAAGCACTTTTTTTAAAAAAAAAAATTTAAAAAATTTCCTTTCTCTCTTTCCTTTCTCTCCCCCATAATGTGAAATTCTTCTCTTTATGTTTTAAACCATTTCTAAGATAAACATTCTTTGAAAAGGGGAAAAAGTTTAAGGATGAATATAATTTTAACTTTTTCTACTCTCCCCCTTGGCCATATATATAAATAAAGAACTCTTGAAAAATATATTTTGAAAGACATTTAAAATTTGTGTATCAGAGCTTATGGATTTTGAAAACATAAATATTTGAGTGAGAGAATAATGTCAAAAATTATGATAATTTTTAAGTAACAAAATTTTGAGGGAATGAAGAATTGATGCTCAAAAATAGAACTGGAGTCAAGTGTATATTCTCATTGAGTCCATGCATGATAAGCAACAAAAATATTTAATCAATAAGTTTTACTTGTTTTGAATATTTTGAAAAATGCAAGTACTTTAAAAGATATTGAGCTTTTTGAAAGATGCAAGTACTTTTAAAATATCTGTATCTTTGAAAAATATAAGTCACTTTGAAAGATATTATACATTTTTGAAAAAAATATCATGAGTTTAAAAAACATAAGTACTTTGAAAATATTATGAATTTAAAAAATATAAGTACTTTTAAAATATTAAAGAAAATTACTTGACTTATCTTTTGAAAGTACAGACAAAAATATTATTTTTAACACATAATATTTTACTTGCTTTGGGTTCTTTTCCAGTAAGATACAATCCTAGGAAATCTTGTTAACTACAAGGATATTTTCCTAAGTGTCCTAGAAATTCTCCAACTCAAGTAAATAACTCAAGTGAATACTATTTCCAAAAGAATTTTGATAAGCCAAAATGACAGTATTTTGAAAATATATGCAAGTACATTTTAAAAAATGTATGAACTTTTGAAGGCACAATATTTTCCTTGACTTGGTTTATCTTCTAGCCTGACACAATCTTGGGAAGCCTTGTTAGCTACAAGGACATTTCCTTAAGTGTCCTGGAAATTTTTCCAAGCTCAAGAGAAATATTATTTCAAATTGATTAAAAAAACATTTTGAAAATAATAATATTTTAAAAAATGATAATATTTGAAAGGAAATTACTTGTGTTTTCAGAAGGATTTGTAAATACATGCATGAAAACATATCGCCTTGAAATATTCAATAATTTTTTTAATTTGACCTCCCACTAAACTTGACCCAGTCCTAGGAAGCTTGTTGACCACATGTACTCTTCCTCTAAGTTTTTAGGGTTCAGTTCAGATCAAAAGAATTATCTAATAATTTCAAAATAGATAATGACCAATAAAAACTTTTCAGAAATTCTTCTTTTGATTCAGCCTCCCCCTAAATCTGACACATCCTAGGAGTCCTTGTAGATCATGAAGTGGACTTTCCTCTGTGTCTTTAGGGTTTATCAAAATCAAATGAACACTAATTTTCAGAAAGATAAATTTTGAAACCACAATTTGGAAAGGATATAATTTTTAAAGTATACGCTTTTTCGAAAACACAAGTGATAGTAGTTTAAAGCATAGTTTTCGAAAAGTATTTTCAAATGATAATAATTTTTCAAAGAGATAGTAATATACGAAGGTTTTTGAATCAAATTTTTAAAAACCTTATTTTGAGATGATACTAAATTTTAGAGCGTAAGGTTTTTGAAAAACAATCTAATTTTTTCGAAAAATATTTAAAAAAAAATTCTCTTGTATCCGACTCGTCTGACTTTATTTATGTGCTTGAAGGGTCTTCAGTGTTGACCAGGTTTGACTATGTTGACTTGGTTTTACCAATCAATAATTGACCTAATCAAGTCCTAAGTTTTAGTATTAATTCAATCAAGACTTAGTTTGATGAGTTAATTTTGAAAACGAATGAAATTCAATTTTTGAAAAAATGTTGAGTGGAAAACATGTAGAGTTAATTTAGAGTTAATTTTGAAAAAAAAATTGAGTTAATTTTGAGTTGATTTTGAAAAGGTATTGAACTACATTATTAGGTCCTAGACATCTCACCCAGTTCTACATGACAAAACAGGTTACCTTATCTGTTTTGTGAGATGCTTTATTTTTATCTTCGAATTAGTGTTAAATCTAAGATTTACTTAAAATTTGTGTTAGATTCAAATCTGACAATAGTAAAGTGAATATGATTTTCTATAATTGGCTTCTAGGTCTTGGCGAGGCACTAGGCCTTCTTTGGCCGTAGCCTTATTGGATCATCAACCCTTTCCTTGACAAAACCTTTTATAGAAAATTCATCTTCAAGTTACTCCTTGAAAGATTTTGGTCTAACTAGCTTGGGTCTTAGATCGGTAGCTTCGGCTAGTTCCACCAGACTAAACAGACCAAGTAGGGTATACTTGACCTTATTAGAAAGGTTTCCCTATCGTACTATCATCTCACCTCCTCCCAATACTAGGTTTTCAAGTTTTAAGTAACTCTTTAGTCCTTAAACTAATCAATCCTAATTCTAAGCATAAAAAAACAAACATGACAAAAATGATCTAAGTTATATCATAATTGAAATAAAACTCTGGTTTTTTAAAATTAGCATGGTTGTGAATTAAGTATTCTAACGTATTAACCTTAACTAATTTATACAAATTAATCACGTTATTTGAGATAAATATTGGATTTTCAAATATTGAAAACTTACCTTTCCTGATCGTTTGTCCAGTACTCTTGTAATGATCACGAGCTAATCAGACCAGTTTGGATTGATCTCCTTCATTGTCTTCTGATTCCGAGTTTGAGTCGGACTTGGGTACAGGTTGAAGCTTCTTCATTGGTGGTTCTCTTGCAGCTTTCCCTGCAATAGAAATTACACCTTCCTCGACCATTACAGTATCTGTTTGATTATTTAATTGTAATTCAAAAAAGGATTCGAAATTGATTACCATTTTTGTCTCAGTCAATTCGTCTTCTGACTCTGGCTCGAGTTCGCAATCAGGTATGGATTCTTTCTCATCTTCTGATCCGGAGTCAATTTTGAAGTTAGGTGCTAACTCTTCTAAGATCTCAATATCGGAGCTCTCTTTGTGTAGATTGATTAGCTTTTCCCAAATTACTTTGGCACATCTAAATGGACCTACTAGTTCGGGTTGCTCCTTGGTTAGGCCACATTGTAGGATTGCAGTTGCCCTTGCATCGGTCTCGATTTGGTTGAGGGTTTATTCATCCAGTTTGTCCCACTCGATTGATAACTCATCTTCTACGGGAAAAGAGAAACCCATTTGGATGATCCGCCATAAGTCCATGTGGGCCTTCAGAAGGGACTCCATTTGACTTCTCCAAAAATTGAAGTTCTTGCTAGAGAATAGCGGTGGACGGGCACTGTTCCACTCTTGGTTAGCCATTTAGTTTAAACCTCGTACACAAAAGAAACTCCAAAAATGTACCAAGACTTGGTCTTGGATTAGTAGTGCGGGAGAAGAAAAAAATAACCCAAAAAGGTATTACACGATTTTCGAGGTAAAAATAATAATAAAATAATAAAAAAAATTTTGACAAATTTTTGAAAATGTTGGCTTTATCAATTATGATTAATGATGAAAAAGTAAGATTTCAATGTTTGGGAGAAAACTTGCTCAAATTAAGGTAGCATGAATTTCAAAAAAAATATTAAAATAATAGAAAAAAATTTATGACAAAATTTCAAAATTTTATTATTTTGTCAATTCTGACTTATGGTGAAAAAATAAGAATTTAAAATTGAAAAAGACATAAGAATATTTTAAACCCACCCACAGATATTAATTATTTGAAATAAAAAGCGAAAAAGATCGAGTGGTGTTGCACCAACCTCGATTAACGAGAAAGAAATGAAATAAAATTAAAAATTTCGTAAATCCAAAAAACTCACAAATTGGTGGTTGCACCAAATTTGACCTACCCCGCTCTGATACCACTTGTTGGATCGAGAAACACGATAGAGGGGGGGTGAATATCGTGAAAACTTTTTGGATAAAACTTAAGAGAAGGTACGCAGCAGAATTAAAAACAAACATGAGGAACACAAGAATTTTTACTTGGTTCGGAGTCGCGGTCGGCTCCTACTCCAAGACCCACGGTCCTTGACCGTTTACTGCGGGCAATTCTATAGTAGCGCAAAGATTTACAGAATTTGGTACAATAGTAGTGCAGTAAATAAACAAGTACACTTTTCGTTACCGACGCCCGGTGTAGATCGTACTTCTGAGCAGAGGGTTATCGTCGGCGCTAGAATGTCGAGAATGGAGTTTGCCGGGGCAGTGCGCTTGAACGAAAAGCTTAGAGGCATTGGAAAATTATTGTTTTGAAGCCTTAGGGTCGAGCCCCTTTTATAGTGCTCCTGGGGGTGCCTGGGACGTCGGGGGCACCTGACACGTGCCTTCAGATCCGAGAACCACTATCCGAAGTTTGGTGAGCGCTTATCCCCTTCGAATCGGCTCTGGAGCTGACTTGGGTGCCTGGGACCTCTCGGGCGCCCAGCTTGACTGGGTCCGCTGGCTTCGTGGCTGATCTTGCTTCGACTCATCTTTGGCTTTGACCTTGGGCACCCGAGACCTGCTGGGCACCTAGCCCAGTTCTGAAGCGATTCTTGCTTAACTGCTTGTTTGGCTTTGACGTTGGGGGCCCGGGACCTCTGATAAGCACCATTTTATTGATTATTTTAATTGCTAAAATCCATGTTTGACCCATATTTTTATTGCTTAATTGTGATTTTACCCTAGGTTTTAGGATTTTCTTTTATTTTGGACTTAATTGCAAATTTACATATTTATGGATTATTTGGCCACTAATTTTTTGATATATTTTTGTAGGCAAGAAAGGATCCTGGACCTAGGGCATATTGGGTCAAACTTGAGTCGGATGTGAACCGGATCGAATTATCAAGCCTACGATTAATCCGGGCCGTCCGATTCAAGAGCGGCTAGATCTGAGCCATCCGGGACGATCTGAAGCAATCCGAGCTAGGGTTAGGGTTGATCAAGCTCTATGATCAAGATCTGAAGGTTTCATCCCAATCAGAGCTAAATCAACCGTTGGATCAAGCAAGGAGGGCTCTAGAGCGTCCATTCATAGATAGAGTTGATCTGGACCATCCGTTGCATATCTGGAGGATCCGAGCTACCACAAGGTAGATCCTGACCCCAGATCATCATCATAAAAGTTTGGCTCAAATCAGACCAAGATCAGCCGTTGGATCTCCTCCAATCAATCACAGCCGTCCGTGGACAACTATTTAATCAAAACACAGCAGCTTCTCTTCCTCGTCGCGTCTCCGCCGCAAGCAGTCATCTTCTTCAGTTTTCTTCCATTTCTTAGCTAGATTTCTTCATCAAGGAGGCGTGATCCCTCAATTCCATCATCAACGCAAGAGTTAGGTCAGCGAAGAGAGCTCTTAGTGAGGTTTCCGATTGATTTTCTGTTCAATAGCAAGCTGCGCGAGGTCTCGGCAGAATTGCTATCCGATTCAACGAACTCAGCTGTGCTCCACTTCCACTGCATCCGAGCTGACCAGAGGGGTTCCCTGGAAGGTTTCGGACACCCCCTAATCCCAATCGCGAGCCACCACAGCGAGTTTGATGAAATTGGAAGCTGATTTCAGTTTGGGCAGTGAGCTGATCAGATTCGGTAGCAGAGGCGATTTTCGCTGATTTGTGGAACTTGCGGGTCCGAGGTTCTCGCTTGATTGACGACCAAGGAGCTCTTGAGTTGGAATGGTTGAGGAGTAGCTTAGATACTTAAGTTTCATTGCTTTAGCTGTAGTTCATTTCTGCGCAATCTGTTTTCTACAATTAGACCAGCTGTAGATTTAGTTTTCTGAATTGTTTAGTTTAATTAGGTTTTAAATCTTCAAGTTTAGTAGTTTCTGAGCTCGTGTAGTTGACAATTAGATTAAATTTCATGTAGTTTGCAATTTATTTGTTGCGTGCCATTTAATTGCCTTGCGTATCAGTTCATCACTGAATTTGCAATTCAGTTTCAGAAATTTTCAAGTCGTTTCATTTTTAGTGAGCTAAATTAGTTAGTCTAAGTTCATTTAGACCTTAGCTTTAATTCTGACTCTTGATTGGCGTGGTAATTCCAATTTTCAGATTGTTTCTCAGTAAACCTTGCGTATCAAGCCCTGTTCTTGCGTTTCCAACTTAGTTTCTAAATTTTGCATTCTCTTCCGATTTCAGACTGTGCCCAATCCAATTCCTGCAATTAGAGATCACAATCAGTGTGTTAATGTATTAGATTCGAGTTCATTTCTCAGTCGGGTTTATTTCTGAAATTAAGATCAGCTCGAGCGTATCAAGACCAATTCTGCAGCTTCTTATTTTGGCACGTTCTGCAGCTTGGTCAGTTCTGCACATGCTTTGTTTTTTGGAACTCAGCTTCATATTCTGCGTTTCTGCACTTAAATTCTGAGTATCAGTCTTTTATTTCAGCCTCTGAACTTGATCCAAGTTGTTTCGAACAATTCTGAGTTCATTGTTCCCTGATTTCAACTCTCAATTTCTGCATTTGTAGCTCATTTCTGCACATGAAAAAAATGCAGTTCCAAATCTGTCAGCTTTGTTTCTTCAAGTTGTATCAATCAGTTTTCGTTTTGGAATGGTTAGCTAGAGCTCTACATTTAGAATTAGCTTTTGGCACTCAAGAACTTTCCTTGCGTATCAAGCTGTTCACCTTTCTGTGCATCAATATTAAGCTACGGCAGTGATGGGTATCAAATAACTTAATCTTCAGTGAACTACTGTACTTAATTCCAGCATTCATTTACATTTGGCTGATTTCGAATTCCTTCATACATTTCTTCCTTTGGTTAGTTCTGAACATTGCAGCTAGTTTGAAATTCCTTCATACACTTACAATTGAGTTCAGTTTTGATTTCCAAACTTTGCTAAGCTGCATTGGTGAGTTAAGTTTCCATTAGTTGAGTGCTTTAGTTGATACCATTTTGCTTAAGTTCACATAGTCAAATTTCCCTTCTTTTACATTGCAATTTCAATTTTAATTGACACCGAACCCACGATTTATTTGAAACCCAAAAACAAAAATGACATATAACTACGAGTTTGAATCAAGCACGACAACTAGTCCCCGAGAAAAATACGACCTGTGGCCCCTATATTACATTTTCATACTTTTGATTGTAAAAGGGTTTCCAGCTTTCATTTATAAATTCTAAATTTGAGGCCTACTTTTGTGACACATAGTTTGGGCTCGTCAACCTCCCGGGCGCCTAGCCCAGCTGCCTGCCCCTCTTCTTTGTGGCGTTCTGAGCTGCAAAAACACACTCCTTCGGTCCCTGCATTCAAGGTTAGTACCAACACAAACAAGGCAAGAATATTAGTTCGTTTTTACAGCCGTAGCTGTCTTGGTTCTGAGTTCGGGTCTCCCAAATGGAACCCTAGGTCGAACCAACGCCTACTGTTCCCTCGACGGGGTACGCGTCCTCACCTACTCTTCTCAGGAGAGTTTACCTTTTTCCAACCGGCTCCTCCGGTTGGACTTTTGCCCAGCAGCCCTTCGCCAGGTGCCTAGCAGCCCTTCGCCAGGTCTTCAATGCCTAGCAGCCTTTCGCCAGGTGCCTAGCAGCCCTTCGCCAGGTGCCTAGCAGCCCTTTGCCAGGTCTTCGGGTTTCGATGCCTAGCAGCCCTTCGCCAGGACTTCTTTCTGCACACTCAGTGAACACATTAGACCAAAAATAACATCTTAACTCTTGAACCCTTTGCCATTATCAAAACTCAGGTTTGACTTAGGTGCTGCCTGCACCAACACAAAGGAGACCGTCCCTTCTCTTATGTAGCTAATAGTAGTGAACTTGCTCACATCTCCGGTCATATGTATTGAGCATCCACTATATACTATCCACATGGTTGAGGCCTCCTTCACCTTCACCTATACAACATGGAAAACATACTCTTTTGGTACCCAAATTTTTGATCCGCAAGCATCATTTAAAAATCTCTTAGGTAACCCACGCCCTCTTGATGTTTCCCTTAATCCCTTGTCTCCTAGATGCACCAATCCTACCCATGAGAGAGACAAAAGCCACTTCCTTTGTCTTTGGTCTATATCCTAATCCGGCCTTGTTATAAAATGACCCTTTGACTAATAATTATCATATCTAAGTAGCTAAACCCTACTTGAAATTTCCTAAGTGCCTTTGTGAGGTCCTCTACCTTTTTCCTTAGTTCCCTATTTTCAATTTCAAAACATAAATCATGTGATGTAAGAGAACAAGCATGTAAATCTTCCTTAAGTTTTGTAGATTCTACTCTAAGCATGCCAATTTCATCTTTTAGTTCCTTAATCTTACTTCTAGCTTTAGCTAAATTCATGTTAGTTCTAGAAATAATTTTAACTAAGGTAGAGGAGGGTAAGTGGTATGCCTCACTTACCGAAGCTTCTCATTCGGATGATGATGAGGATGAGTTGCTTTCATCACTGCTTGAGCTTCTCTCATCATCTGATGACTCTGAGTGGTCCATTGCCATGAGAGCAAAGTGTGAAACTTGCTCTTCTTCCTCCTCTGAGGATGATGGATCATCCCTAGTCGCCTTGAGGTTGGTGGCACCCTTCTCCTTTCCCTTCGACCTCTTCTTGTCACCTTTCTTCTCCTCCTCCTTCTTTTCATCTCTTCTCTTTAGTTGAGGGTACCCGTTCTTCATGTGTCCCTCTTGATAGCAGTTGTAGCAAATGATGTCATTGACCTTACCCTTGCCTTTGGACCATTTCCTAGCATAAGACTTGTTGAAAAACTTTTGAAAGCCTTACGCATTTTCCTTACCAGAAAGCCTCTTGGTCACTATCCATAGAGGCGCTGGACTCCTCTGAGTCGGATGAGGAGGAGTAGACCACCTTCATCTTCTCCTTCCTCTTCTTCTTCTCCTTTTCTGCAATAAGAGCTACACCTTTCTCTTTAGCCGAGACATTAGCTTGCTCGTGCAATTCAAATTCACAAAACAAATCGTCTAATTTAAATAAATATAAATCCCTTGATACTTTGTAGGCATCAACCATAGATGCCCACAATGTAGTTCTCGGGAAGGCTTGTAGGACGTACTTGATAAGATCCCGATTTTTAATCTTTTCTCCAATCACATGGAGTTTGTTGATGACCTCCTTCACCCTTCCATTAAGCTGACTGACAGTTTCGTTACTCTTCATGGACAGGGATTGGAGTTGGGCCACGAGCAAGTCCTTCTTTGCTCTTCTGGACTCGTTGGACCCTTCGTTCAGTTCCACCAGTTTCTTCCACAACTCTTTGGCGCTCCTAAATGGCCCCACCTTGTTGAGTTGCTCCTTTGAGAGCCCGCACTAAAGTGTGGTGGTGGCCTTGGCATTTGACTGCGCCCTCTTCATGATCTCCTTTGACCACGATCTCATGGGTGTCGGTTCTCCTCTTTCATCAACAGGTGCATCGAATCCATCTACAATGCTAATCTAGTTTTCAATGTCATTCATAAGATAATACTACATTCTACCGTTCCAGTATGCGAAGTCGTTCCCGTCGATGAAGGGTGACCGTGTAGTGCTATATCCCTCTTAAAACGCCATTTCACTTTGCTCCAGTCGACGGTGAGTTCTTCCGAAATGAACCTCGCTCTGATACCAATTGATAGATCGAAGACGTTGTTAGAGGGGGGGGTGAATAGCAATTTTTCGTTGAATTCTCTACACAGAGGTTAGCGCAATACAAAAATATATAATGAAAAGCAATAAAAACAACGCTAACACAAGGATTTATTTGGTATCCACCCGAATGAGTGACTAATCCAAGGATCTACGCGAGTACTCCACCTCCACTAAGAAAAATCACTTTCAGGTGGAGAAACCTTTACAACGGCGTTGTCTTCCTCATTATAGAATGTAATGATTGGAGAGAGAGGAAGATGAGAAGACTCGAAGCACGAACAACACCTCGTTACAGTACGAAACCGTACCGTTCACGTGCAAAAAGGTCCTCCTTTTATAAGAGAACCGGACAAACTCGTAGTCTGTCCAGCCCCGCACCAGTAGACTGCCCCTGGGGCAGTCGACTGACCTAGCATTTATTGCTAGCCAACGGCTAGTTTTCTAGGTACACCAGTCGACTGCCTCTGGGCCAGTCGACTGGTAGAAGGCTGAAAACCTTCTGTGAGTTTTGGCAGTCGACTGCCCTCTGGCCAGTCGACTGCCCACTCACTTACAACCATTCTTCACATTCTCCTTTACGTGTGCCTTCAGGTTCACTCCCTTGGCTCACCCCTTGAAGTCATCTTCCTCTGGCTCTTGTCCCTCGAATGCGCACACAAGCCTTCTCTTGGCTTGCCTCCATGCCACCCTTCACGTGTGCCCTTGAAATCCATTTCCCGGCTTGCCCTTGGAGTCCTCCTCCCTCGGCTCTCGTCCCTCGAATATGTTCACCAAGTGTGATTCTCCTAGTCCTGCAAACTCAATCACACATATCAAATACTACATAACATTCTAACCTTAAACATATTCACACATCAAAACCATGATCTTTCAATCATTTTAGGACCGATTGCCTCAATAAGCAATACTAACCCATGGCATCAAATGAGAGAAATTTACATTTCTAAAAAATTCTCAGAATCTGAAATCAGCCGTGCCAGTCGACTACCCCAAGGGGCAGTCGACTGATACTCTGTCAGTCAGACTTTTAGGTTTCTTAGTCGAATTTCAGAAACTCCCCAAAAATTCTAAAAAATTCTAAAAATTGTAAAAATTTGCAAGCATGTTTGATATGATATACTCTAACAAGGAAAATTATCAGTTTATGAAAAATTTCAAACATGCTTGACTTTTGACTAAAGTTCAAATTTCATAAAAACATCTAATTTTGTATCAAGTTTTCAAACTAATTATGGACTCATACAACTTCCAGGCTTATGACAAAACATATAAAGCACAGAATGATTTTCAAATGTTTTAAAATGTCCAACTATGATCTTTGAGCAAGATGTCCATTAATTAAACACTTGCTTTTCTCATAGTTGGTCTATTTTTCATAATTTGATACATCTAATGACCCAATACTATGCCACAAGCACAAGTGAATCATTTGTATCATCCTAATGGATCAAACACCACCTTCCTATTGTATTACTCTAAGGTTCATCCTATACTTCTACAAAACACATACCAAGGACTCTTCTTAAGGATGTGAACTCCGATTCGGGAAGAGGCTTGGTAAAATGTCGGCCGGGTTTGACTTAGACTCAACATAGTGTAAATCTATGTCTCCCCTTGCCACATGATCCCTAATGAAGTGATGCTTCACTTCAATATGTTTTGTTCTAGAATGGTGAACTGGATTTTTAGTCAAGTTAATTGTACTTACATTATCACACAAAACCTTGACCTTGGAGTAATGTAACTCATAATCCTCTAAGGTGTGCATGATCCAAAGTAGTTGGGACACACAACCACCCATTGCCACATATTCGACCTCCGTTGTTGATAGGGCAACATATGGTTGTTTCCTACTACTCTAACTAACTAAAGATGACCCAAGGAATTGACATCCTCCACTAATACTCTTCCTATCTAGTTTACACCCCGCATAGTCCGAATCGGTGTATCCAAAAAGATCAACATTTGGGGTTCTAGGATACCAAAGCCCGACATTAAGAGTACCTTTAATATACCTTAGGATCCTCTTTACTACCACTAAATGAGACTCTTTGGCACATGATTGGTACCTTGCACACATACCTACCGCAAATAATATATCGGGTCTACTAGCGGTTAGGTACAATAGACTACCAATCATGCTTCTATATTGTTTTGAGTCTACCATTTTCCCTTCAACATCACTATCCATTTTGACATTTGTTCCTATAGGGGTAGATGCTACCTTAGCATTTTCTAATCCAATTTCTTTAGCATTTCACTACCATATTTAGTTTGATACACATGAGTCCCTTCATTTGTTTGCTTGACTTATAAACCCAAGAAGAAAGTCAATTCTCCTACAAGACTCATCTCAAATTCATTTTCCATACACTTAATGAATTCATGAAGGAATTCACTATTTGTGGATCCAAAGATAATATCATCTACATAAACTTGGGCCATAAATATGTTCTTATCCTTAGATTTTAAAAACAAAGTTGGGTCAATTGTTCCTCTCCTAAAACCCTTGGACACTATGAATGAGGAAAGCTTTTCATACCAAGCCCGAGGAGCTTGTTTCAATCCATACAAGGCTTTTTTTAATTTGTAGACATGTCTTGGGTAATTTAGATTTTCAAACCCGGGGGGTTGTTCTACATACACCTCTTCCTTAATGACCCCATTAAGGAATGTCGTCTTCATATCCATTTGGTGAAGTGTGAAACCCATGTGAGCGACATAGTCTAGTAAAATTCTAATGGACTCTAATCTAGCGACGGGGGCATATATCTCATCATAGTCAAGGCCCTTTACTTGATTAAACCCCCTAGCTACCAATCTAGCCTTATTCCAAGTAATTTTGCCTTAATTATCTAGCTTGTTCCTAAAGACCCATCTAGTGGTGACAATGGTGCAATCATTGGGTCTAGGAACCAACTCTCATACTTCACTCCTTTCAAATTGATTTAACTCCTCTTGCATAGCTAGGACCCAATCCACATCACCTAATGCCTCATCAATAGATTTCGGCTCTAATTGAGAAATCAAGGCAATTTGACTACTTTATTCTCTAAAATAAGACCTAGTCCTCACCCCTTGAGTGACATCACCCACTATTTGGTTAATGGGGTGATCTTGGTGATGCCTTAAGGGCCTAGAGGTTATGGGTTTATTGACTACATAATCCTCATCCTCTTGTGTACTTCTCTCTCCTCCTTGATCATTGCCTCCTAAATGTAGGTCTTGAATTTCTTGGGTAAGAGGTTGACTTTCTTCAATGTCATTATCAATAGATGCTTTCCTAGGGTAAGTGTTTGTAGATTCATCAAAATCAATATTTGAAGATTCCTCAATTACCTTGGTCCTTTTGTTGAGACTCAATATCCCCTACTAGTGGATGAATAACCAACCAAAATCCCCTCATCCGCTTTAGACTCAAACTTCCTTAAATCATCCTTGGTGTTTAGAATGTAAACCTTACATCCAAAGACCCTAAAGTAATGATCTTGTGAAATTCTCCCATTCCACAATTCAAATGGAGTTTACCTAAAAACCTATGAATTAAAACTCGATTTTGAATGTAGCAAGCGGTATTTACCGCTTCAGCCCAAAAGTAGCTAGGTAAAGAATATGTATTAAGCATAGTCCTAGCGGCTTCTTGTAAGGCTCTATTTCTCCCCACTACTACCCCATTTTGTTGTGGGGTTCTTGGGCATGAAAATTCATGCTTGTACCAATTTTCTAGACAAAATTGTGAGAAGTTTGAGTTTTCAAACTCCCCACCATGGTCACTCCTAATGCGGGTGATTTTGAGATGTTTCTCATTTTCAACCCTCTTACTAAACCCTATGAAAATCTCTAAGGTATCATCCTTATGTTTCTTGAAATATACCCAAGTAAATCTAGAAAAATCGTCTACAATAACTAAACAATACTTACTCCCTACTAGTGAAGGAGTGCTATGACAATCAAAAAGATCCATATGTAATAATTCTAAAGGCAAAGTAGTGCTAGTTAAGGTTTTACCTTTGTGTGATGATTTTGATTGCTTACCCTCTTGGCATGCATCACACATCTTGGTCTTTTCATACTTGATCATAGGGAGCCCCTTCACCAACTCCTGCTTTGCCACTCTTACAATGTTCTTCATGTTGATGTGCCCAAGTCTCCAGTGCTACAACCATCCTTCTTCTTCTTTAGATATGAGACACTTAGGCAAATTGTTAGAAGCATAAGCAAGATTAAGATAGTAAGATTAGCCTCTCTATATCCTTCTAGCATAACACTTTCAGACCCATTTTGTTTAATTAGACACTTTCTAGCATGAAACTCAACCCTATATCCCGTATCATAAAGTTGACTTACACTAAGTAAATTAAATTTCATTCCCTTAATTAAAAGAACTTTGTGGATAGAGATTGTAGGAGATACCTCAATGGTGCCCCTATCAATTATTTTGAGTTTCCCACTATTTCCTAAGGATACGGTCCCTTCTCTTAGGTAGCTAATAGTGGTGAACTTGCTCACATCTCCGGTCATATGTCTTGAGCATCCACTATCTACAATCCACATTTTTGAGGCATCCTTCACTTTCACCTCACTTACCGATGCCTCAAATTCGGATGATGATGAGGCTTCACTTTCATCTTCACTACTTGAGCTCCTCTCATCATCGGATGACTCCAAGTTGTCCACTCCCATTAGTGCGAAGTGTGACACGTGATCTTAATCTTCCTCCGAAGATGATGGATCATCCCAAGTAGCTTTTAGGCTTGTGGCACTTTCCCCCTTTTCTTTTGACATCCTCTTCTCACTCTTCCTCTTTTCTTCCTTCTTGTCATCTCTTTTCTTGAGTTGTGGGCACTCATTCTTCATGTGACCCTCTTGGTGACAATTGTAGCAAATGATGTCTTTACCTTTGCTCTTGCTTCTTGATCCTTTCCTACCATAAGACTTGTTAGAGAATTTTTTAAACGCTCTTCCCATTATCCTTACCATGTAAGCCTCTTGGTCACTATCCATAGAAGCACTAGACTCCACTGATTCGGATGATGAGGAGTAGATGATCTTCTTCTTTTCCTTCTTCTTCTTCTTCTCCTTTTCGACAATGAATGCTACACCTTTTTCTTTAGAAGAAATGTTAGCATGCTCATGTAATTCAAATTCATAAAACAAATTATCTAACATTACCATTAAAAGATCCCTTGATACTTTATAGGCATCAACCATTGATGCCCACAATGTATTCCTAGAAAATGATTGTAAAACATACCTCACGAGATCTCGGTTTTCCACCTTCTCACCAATTACATGTAGATCGTTGATGATTTCCTTTACTCTTCCATGTAATTGGCTAACCGTCTCGTTGGTCTTCATGGAGAGTGATTGTAACTGAGCCACCAAGAGGTCCTTCTTTGCCCTCCTTGACTTGTTTGAACCTTCGTTGCGCTCGACTAGTTTCTCCCATAATTCCTTTGCGCTCTTGAAAGACCCCGACCTTGTTGAGTTGTTCCTTTGACAACCCGCATTGAAGTGTTGTGGTGGCCTTGGCATTTGCTTGCGCCTTCTTCATGACTTCCTTTGGCCAAGTTCTCATTGGTAGTGGCTCTCCTCTTTCGTTGACGGGTGCGTCGAAACCATCTTCAACACTCATTCAATTCTCAATGTCATTCATCAAATAGTATTCCATCCTACCTTTCCAATAGGCGAAGTCATCTCCATAGAAGAACGGAGGCCTTGTGGTGATGTAGCCCTCTTGAAACGTCATTTCTTGTTACTCCGATCGACGGTGAGTTCTCCCGAAGCGAACCGGCTCTGATACTACTTGTTAGATCGTGGCGCTTGCTAGAGGGTGGGGGGGGGGGGTGAATAACACTTTTGTTGATCTTTCTCTACCAAAGGGTTAGCACAATACAAAAATATAATGAAAATAAGAAGAACAATGCTAACAAGAAGATTTTACTTGGTATCCACCCCGAAGGATGACTAATCCAAGGATCTAGACGAGTACTCCACCTCCACTATGAAAAGTCTCCTTCAAGGTGGAGAAAACCTTTACATGGTTGTCTTCTTCCTCTTTACATGATTGAAATGAATGCTAGAGGAAGAACTGATCACTTTGAACACTAGTAGCACTTTAGTACAGTAAAAAACCGTACCTCCTCCTGCCAAAAGGTTCCCTT
Organism: Boesenbergia rotunda; assembly: GCA_024364735.1. Classification (NCBI taxonomy): domain Eukaryota; kingdom Viridiplantae; phylum Streptophyta; class Magnoliopsida; order Zingiberales; family Zingiberaceae; genus Boesenbergia; species Boesenbergia rotunda. The sequence continues at coordinate 832,647 of JAGFNQ010006288.1, forward strand.
TAAATAAGAGTAGAGAACAACTCCACGAGTTGTCCAGCCCGACACCAGTCGACTGCCCCTGGGGCAGTCGACTGGTCTAACTTTAATTGCTAGCCAACGGCTAGTTTTCGGGGTTACCAGTCGACTGCTCCTGGAGCAGTCGACTGGTCTCAGATCCGAAACCTTCTGTGAGTTTCTGTTTGGGCTGGCAGTTGACTGCCTTTCTACCAGTCAACTACCGAGCTTCTACAATCACTCACTTTCACTCCGAACACTCTCCTTCACGTGTGCCTTTAGGTATACTCCCTTGGTTTGCCCCTTTGTAACGACCCGAAAAATTTTCTCAATATTTTCTTTAAAATATTGATCATGCCTAGATAATGTTTGAGGAATCTAGAGATACTAGTACAAATTTTAGCCTAGTTATCCATGATTTTTCTCATTTAAATTGAGAAGTTAAGTACTAATGGACCTTATATGGGCTTTTCTAGTAGCATAATTATTAGTGGATTTTAGGTAGAATTTAATATAAATATAAATGGGTTTTAATTAGGAATATTAACATGATTATGGGTGAGTCTTAGGGGAATTTTCGAAATTAAAAGAAAATAAAAATAAAATGAAGTAAAAATAAAGTGCATGCACCAAAGATTGAACCTTGGACCTAGTGTACCACCATGTATGTACTAACCAATTCACCTAGCAAGGGAGTGCTAGTAGAGGATGAAGTGGATTTTGGTTAAGGCTTAGGGAAAATGAAGAGTCATCGAGGGAAGAGACACCATGACTCTTCACTTGTCCTCCTTAATGTGGTATAAAGAGGTGGCATGGGAGTTACTTTTCTTCCTTCTTTCACCAAATCTACTCTTCTCCCTCCTCCTTCCTCATTCTAGCCGAAACCCACAAGGAGATTTTCCCTTTGGAAAAGCTCTACAAGAAGGCCTCATCTTCAAGATCTAAGGGTTTTCCACAAGGATACAAGGGCTAGGGGTAGCCTATGGTCAAAGAAGTTCATTCGGTTTCTCTATATTCAAGGTGAAAAATCAAGATAACCCAAGGTAAGACTCCCTCACCTGTGGTATGATAGTTCTCCTTGATGTTTACCATAATATGAAGTTTCGTTTGGGTTTATGTTGAGAAAAACCTTGAATTTGGCCTTATGACTTTCGGCCACCATGCTTTTTGGGTTAAAAATGATGTTAAAAATCTCACTCATGTTTTCTAATGTTTTCTTATAATGAATGAAGAATAAAATAGGATTTGGAGAATTTTTGGAGTACCCTAAGACCCTCTAGGGTTTCGGCCACCACCATGATTCCATGGTTAGGGTTGGATCTAACCATTCAATTATGTATCTTGTATACCCTCATGACATAAAGGAGGTTGGGGGTGATTTATGTGAATTTTCACATGGCCTTGTAACCCTACAAGTTTCGGCCAAGATGGGTTTTGGGGCAAGGAGTTAGGGCTTACTTCATGTATGGGTTCCAATGGCTCTTATGGTATGGTAGGGATGGTGTTAGATGATTAGTGGGAAATTTTATGAATTTTTCCATATACCCATGGCCCTTGCAAGTTTCGGCCAACCCCAAGAAGTAGGGCTAGGAGATAGGGTTAACCCTAATCATGAGCCCTAATAGCTTCCTATGGCCTTATAGGTAATGTATGGTCTTTCCTTTCCTTATGCTATCTTACATGTCACTTGAATGATATAACCCCTTCCTTACAAGTTTCGGCCAAGCAACTTGATTGGGGTTTAGGTGGAGTTAGGGTTTCAAGAATGATTGTTTATGACTTATTATGATGTATATATATAGGTTCAAGCATGTGGTAGAAATTATGTTACCTATAACCCTAACCTTAAGTGTTATGTTCATGTTTGGTATGTTATGTTAGATGTCATGCTTGGTAGGGTTTGTTCATGAATGTCTTATGTTCTATGCCATGCACTTAGTTAGCACATAGCATGTTTATAGGAATTCTACCCATGTATGTTTGTGATAGATACTATGCTTATGTATGCAATGCAATGCTTACCTTATGTGTCATGATCATGCAAGCTCTATGAATTAGGATGATGGTCTATGTAAACATGTCATGCTCTATGAATACAAGGCAATACTTACCTTATGTACCATGATCATGCAAGCACTATGAACAAGAATGATGTTTATGTAAGCATGCCATGTTTTATGAATAAAGAAATGCTTATGCCTTTAAGGCATAATGATGCTATTCATTAAGTATGAACGATGAAAGGTTAAGTATGCTTTATGTCATGCTTCATGTAACAAGGTTATGTTATGTTTAAATATGTCATGAATGTCCTATGAATGATGAAGCATGTGAAGTTATTTTACTTTATGAATGAGCTTGTACCGGACCGAAGTATGGGTCCAAGGGATGGGCACCTTAAGAACGCCCCGGTTTTGGACTACCGACTATGCTGTCCACGGTTCTAGGACTACTGAAGCTGTCTAACAGGGATGGGCACCTTAAGAACATCCCGGTTCTGGGACTACCGTAGCTGTCCTTACCCTAGTAGGTCGAGACTAGATACCTCGTATTTACTTAGGGATGCACGCATATGATGTATGTATGTGGTACAAGCCGGGGACCCCAATGATGTGATGATTATGTTTAAGTATTTAAAAGTATGAATTTAAAATTAAGCATCCTTATGTTTATGCATTTGACTCATGCATTCATTCATGTTATGCATTATGCCATGATAGAAAATGTTTTTTGCTTATGTTTTATATTTATGTTATATGTTAAAGAATTATGCCATGATAGAAAATGTTTTATGCTTATGTTTTATATTAAGAATTATGCCATGATAGAAAATGATTTATGCTTATGTTATATGTTAAAGAATTATGCCATGATAGAAAATGTTTTATGCTTATATTTATGCCATGTATCCTGTCATGATAAGTATATTTTATGTGTACGTTTATGCCATGTATCACGCCATGTTAAGAATAATTATGCTTATCTTTATGCTCATGTTCTATGCTAGGAACTATGTCATGCTGAGTGATTTTATATGCTTATGATTTATGTAACGCCCGCCTTTTTCCCCCAATTTGTGGTGTGGCGAGAAAGGCGTCGTTACGCTAAACATACATGTGCATAAAAACATCTTAATGCAGCGGAATCATTTTTTTTCTAAACATGCTTTTAACCATGCAACTAATACATGAAATATCTATACATCCCTAAACTTGTCATTCATAAACTTACATGCATAGCATCATGACCTAACCGTTCCATAACTTATTCATCATCATCATAAGTAGCAAGTAACTTATCCATAAACATAGCATCATGAGTCTTAAGTCATTCACTAGGCATAACCATTATAAACGTAACATAAAATCTAAGGAGGCATTTCCAAAACCCAAGACATGCGATATGTGTAAATAAGAGGAATCCTTTTTGCCAAGTCACCGCCACACACACACATACTTTTTGCTTCTCCTGCTGCTTCCCTTAGTAACCTCTTGCTTGATCTGCGGTACGAAGAAGATAAGACTATAAGCACACAGGCTTAGTAAGACCCTTTCCTACTCACTAAAACCATACGTCACTTAAACATAAACATATCAAGTATCTTAACATAACATAACTCTGAACATAAACATAAACATAAACATAGTCATGGCATAAGTCATAAGCATATGAATAACTACATAGCATGATTCCTAACATAACCATAGATCTACAACATACTTAGCATGGCATAAATCTTAACATACATGAATATGTGACATACTTATACATGGCATAATTCTTAGCATACGTGAACATGAAACATACTTATCATAGCATAAGATATAAGCATCAACATAAGCATAAAACATACTTACCCTGGCGCGATGCATAACATGGATGTATGAATGAGTCAAATGTATTTACTACATAAGGATACTTAGTTTTAAAATCATACTTTTAAATGCTTAGCATAAACATAACATCATTAGGGTCCCCGACTTGTACCACATACATACATCATAAGCGCGCATCTCTAGTAAATACGAGGTAGCGAGCCCCGACCTACTAGGGTAAGGACAGCATAGTCGGTAGTCCCAAAACCGGGGCGTTCCTAAGGTGCCCATCCCTGTTGCACAGCTTCGGTAGTGCCAGAACCGTGGACAGCTTCGGTAGTCCAGAACCGGGGCGTTCTTAAGGTGCCCATCCCTTGGACCCTTACTTCGGTCCGGTACAAGCCCCATTCATAAAATAAAATAACTATGCATGCTTCATCATTCATACGTGTCATTCATACTTATTTCATATCATCGTTATGCCTTCATCATTCATACTTATTATTCATACTTATCATTCATACTTAAGGCATAACCATCATCTTCATTCATACTTATCATTCTTTATTCATAAAATAGGACATACATGCATAATCATGTTTCTAGTCATAACCTTATCCTGGTTCATAAAGCTTGCATGATCATGATACATAATAAACATGCACTTCATACATGATACATTTCATCTAGCATACATAATCCTAGTATTCATCATAAAACATGGATGGTAAGCTACATATAAACCTAACACATACTACTAGGGTTCATGGCATTCATCCTGAAACATGCATATACCTTCATAAACCATAAATCTATTATAAGCATTTATCAACTTACATGCATCATTCTATCTATCATAACATACATCCTACATCAACTACATATATTCATGGAATATGATCTAAATTTTCATGAGTAAAGCTTCACATAAAATCTAACATACAAACTCATGTTACACGACACATAAACTAAGATTTTTGTAACATAAAGATCCTTACCTCATGCTTAACTACTTACTAGTATCATGGTAACTTAGAACATGTATTTTTGAGACCTTAACCCAAACCAAACCCTAGGTTTGGGTCTTGGCTGAAACTTGAAGAGGGTGTAAATCCATAGAAAATTTTGCCTAGGTCATGATTAACATCCTATACCTTGCATATCATGCCATAAAAACCATTTGAACCCTTGATTGGACTTAACCCTAAGTCCTAGGCTTAAACTAGGAGTTGGACGAAACCCTAGAAGGGTAACAAGCCCATGGAAAAATTCATATAAATCACCCTACTACCCATAAGATGTCATAAAAAACATACTAATCATGCTTGGAGAAGTTGGAGTTTACCCTAGCCCCTTTTCCTTGATGTGGCCGAAAACCCTAGGGGGGTTTAGGGTTCTACAAAACTTTCAAAAATCATACTTTTATGTTTAACCTATCATGAATAAACATTTGAAACAAGAAGGAGGTCTTTAACATGATTTTTAGCCCAAAACATGGCTTGGCCGAAATCTTCACAAGTCCTAACTATGGATTTTTCAACATATCATGCCAATAAGAACTTAGATCATGACAAATATCTTAAAAACTATCATACCACAGGTGAGGGGGTCTTACCTTGGGTTGTCTTTGGTTTTTAGACCTTAAAAGAGAAGGAAATTGGAAATCCCTTTGACACTTGAACCCTCCTTGCCCTTGTAACCTTGGAAGAGAACCTAGATCTTCCAAAATAGAGCCCTTGGTGGAACTTTTCCTAAGGGGGAGAGCACCTTGAGGTTTCGGCTAGAGCAAGGAGGAAAAAGATGTAACGCCCGCTTTTTTTTTCTTTTCATAAAGCGGCGTTACGTTAACATACTTAGGGCATGTAGACATCATAATGCAGCGGAAACCTTTAACTTACACCTACATGCACTTACTACCCTTCCTAACATCATAACATGGGAACTTAGCATCACGTCATACTTATCATCATGTCATTCTTAGCATCATGTCATACATAGCATCATGTCATAGAGTCACATTCAAGCACATACTAGTAGAGGTAAAGTTCTATCATAAAACGAGCAAACATATGGTCTCGTGGCCAAGTCACTATCACACACATACTTTATTGCCCTCCTGCTGCTTCCTTACGGTCCCCTTGCGTGATCTGCGGTATAAGAAAAATAAGACTATAAGCACACAGGCTTAGTAAGACTCTTTCCTACTCACTAAAACCATTCATCACTTAATCATGAGCATCTTAAACATTAACATACATAGTGCTTTACTCAGCACATAAGTCTTTATGAGCACTTAGCATACCTTTGACATGACTTGAACATAACTTAGTCACTTTCATAGCATAGCATATACATAAACATAAAAACATTCATGGCTCGACATAATACTTGGCATAGACATAAACATCATAAACATTCATAGCATGGCATAATTCTTGGCATAGACATAAACATAATAACATAACCTCATAAACATTCCTAACTTGAACCTAAATGAAATCATGGCATCCGAACTTAGCATAAACACAATTAAATCATGGCAACATAACTTAGCATGGACATAAATAAAATCATAGCATTCTATCCTAGCATAAACATAATTAAATCATGGCATCATAATTAACATGAGCATAAATAAAATCATGGCATTCTAACCTAGCATAAACATAATTAAATCATGGCATCCTAAACTATCATGAACATAAATAAAATCATGGCATTCTAACCTAGCATAAACATAATTAAATCATGGCATCCTAAACTATCATGAACATAAATAAAATCATGGCATTCTAATTAACATAAACATAAATAAATCATGGCATCCTAAACTATCATGAACATAAATAAAATCATGGCATTCTAACTTAGCATAAACATACATAAAATCATTTGCATAAACATACCTTGCATAAACTTACTTTGCATAATGTTCTTATCATAAGTATAATGCATAACATGGATGAATGCATGTGGCAATTGCATATATATATAAGGATGCTTAATCTTTAAAAAAATATACTTTTAAATACTTTAACATAATCATAACATTCATTGGGCCCTGGCTTGTACCACATTCATTCATCATATGCGCGCATCTCTAAGTAAATACGAGGTAGCTAATCTCGACCTACTAGGGTAAGGACAGCTTCATCGGTAGTCCCGAACCGTAAGGACAGCTTCATCGGTAGTCCCGAACCGTGGACAGCTTCATCGGTAGTCGAGAACCGTGGACCTTACTTAGGTCCGGTACAAGCCCATAAAATAAAATAAAATGCTTTCACATGCTTTTTCATTCATAGCATATTCATTCATTCATCATACTTGACATCATCATTATGCCTTGAAGGCATGAACTTTAACTTCATTCTTCATTTTCATTCCATATCATCATTAAACCTCAAAGGCATGAACTTTAACTTCATTCATCATTTTCATTCTTAAACATGGCATATGTACACATCATTCCTAAAGCATGGCATACATACAAATTATTCATAAATCATGGCCTACCTACATCTCCTTCATAAAACATGGCATACCTACATATCATTTATAAGACATGGCATACATACATATCATTCATAAAACATGGCATACCTACATATCATTCATAAAACATGGCACATGTCCAAACATTTATGACCTAACATATAATTCATGACATATAAACTAAGGGTTTGGTTAACATAGAAATTCTTCCACCTTACTTACACATACATCTTAGTAACCTATACCCAAGCATCTTTGTAGGTTTAACCCAACCCTAGCCCTAGGTTAGGTCCTTGGCCAAAAGCCCCAAGGAACCCTAGGTCCATGAAACATCACATAACTTCCCAAACAACATCTCATACATACATACTAGGCCATAGGAAACATTTGATTCCATACTTAAGGCCAACCCTAATCCTTTAACCCTAATCTTGCTCTTGGCCGAAACTTCAAGGCCATGGGGCATGGAAAAATTTCCATTAAAATTCCCAAATCAATTGTTATACACCAACCATACCTTACCATAGGGCCATTTGGGGCCCTTACTTGAAATGAGCCCTAACTTTCCACCCTATTAGGGTACTTGGCCGAAACCTATAGGGTCTCTAGGCCCTGTGAAACATTCACATAAATACCCTCCATCTCCCTTATATCATGACAATACATAAAACAAACACTTGAGGTTTTAAACCCAACCCTACACAAGGGTTCTTGTTGTTGGCCGAAACCCTAGGGTATCCTAGGGTACTCCAAAAATTCCCAAAAATTATTCTTAATCTCTAAACATTATAAGGGAACATTAAATAACATTAGAAAGATTTTTAGCATCACTATGGACCCTAAAACATTATGGCCGAAACCCATAGGGTCTCTAGGGTGTTGATTTTGTTTCTTTCATGTTGGCCGAAACCCTAGGGTGTCCTAGGGTACTCCAAAAATTCCCAGAAATTATACTTAACCACTACACATCATAAGGGAACATTAAATAATATTATAAAGATTTTTAGCATCACTATGGACCCTAAAACATTGTGGCCGAAACCCATAGGGTCTCTAGGGTGTTGATTTTGTTTCTTTCATGTTGGCCGAAACCCTAGGGTGTCTTAGGGTACTCCAAAAATTCCCAGAAATTATACTTAACCTCTACACATCATAAGGGAACATTAAATAACATTATAAAGATTTTTTTAGCATCACTATGGACCCTAAAACATTGTGGCCGAAACCCATAGGGTCTCTAGGGTGTTGATTTTGTTTCTTCCATGTTGGCCGAAACCCTAGGGTGTCCTAGGGTCCTCCAAAAATTCTCAAAAATTATGCTTAACCTCTAAACATCATAAGGGAACATTAAAAACATTATAAATATTTTTAGCATCATTATGGACCCTAAAACATTGTGGACGAAACCCATAGGGTTTCTAGGGTGCTTGATTTTGTTTCTTTCAACATCAAGTCCCAAAAACCAACCAATAAATCATGCTAAAATATAAAGAACTATTATACCACAGGTGAGGGAGTCTTACCTTGGGTTTCTTGATTTTTCAAACCTTCAAGGAGAAGAAGATTGCAAAATCTTTGGACCCTTGAACCCCCTTGTCCTTGTATCCTTGGAAGACCCTTAGATCTTGGAGATGAGACCTCTTGGGGAGCTTTTCCAAGGGAGAACCCTTCTTGTGGTGTTCAGCTAGGATGAGGGAAGGAGGAGGAAGAAAATGCAAAGTAATGGAAAGAAGAAGTAACTCCCAAACCCCCCTCTTTATAACTCATCAAGGAGGCAAATGAAGAGTCTCTCCATGACCCTTCATCTTCTTCTAAGCCTTAACCAATATCCACTTCATTCCCTCATAACATTCCCTCACTAGATGAGTTGGTTAAAGCATACATGGTTGTACAAGTGGTCCAAGGTTCAATCCTTGGTAGATGCACAATTTTTTTCCCACTTATTTTATTTTATTTTTTTCCTAATATTTTCGAAAATCCCTTAAAAATTCCCCCATAATTATGTTAATATTTCTTATTAAAATCCCATTATATTTATACTAATTTTCACCTAAAATCCACCAAAAATTATGGTACTAAAAAGACCATATAAGGCCCATTAGTGCCCTTTTTCCCAATTTAAATGAGAAAACATGGATTTTCTAGGCCAATGTTCGCCTTAATATTTCTAGGTTCCTCAGAAAATTATCTAGACATGCTTATTATTTTAAGTAAATATTAAGAGAATTTTCTGAGTCATTACAGAAGAAATGAAGAGGAGAAGGGAAATTGTAACTCCCTTACCATCTTTATACCACATTAAAAGGGGCAAGTGAAGAGTCATGGTGTCTCTTCCCTTGATGACTCTTCATTTTCCCCAAGCCTTAACTAAGATCCACTTCATTCCCTCATAGCACTCCCTTGCTAGGTGAATTGGTTAGTGCATGCTTGGTTGTACAAGAGGTCTAAGGTTCAATCCTTGGTGCATACACTAATTTCCTATTTTATTTTTATTTTATTTCCTATTATTTCGAAATTTCCTTAAAAATTCCCCCATAATTATGTTAATATTTCCCATTAAAATCCATTTATTTTTATATTAAATTCTACCTAAAATCCACCAATAATCATGGTACTAGAAAGCCCATGTAAGGCCCATTAGTACTTAGTTTCTCAATTTAAATGAGAAAATCATGGGTTCCTAGGCTAAGGTTCGTACTAATATTTCTAGATCCTTCGGAAAAATTATCTAGACATGCTTAATATTTTAAAGAAAATATTAAGAAAATTTTCCGGGTCGTTACAATTTATGTTAAGCACCAAGTTATGTTAATATTTCGTGTGCATATGTTTATGTGACGAATGGTTTTAGTGAGTAGGAAAGGGTCTTACTAAGCCTATGTGCTTATAGTCTTATTTTCATCATACCGCAGATCAAGCAAGAGGACAATAAGGAAGCGGTAGCAGGGGTAAGAATCTGTGTGTGGTAGTGACTTGGCCAATAAAAGATATACCTATAAGTCTTATGCTAAATCTAAGATGGTGTTGTCAAGAACAATTTACACTTGATGTTGTCAAGAATAATTTACACTTGCTACTTATGTGCTTACACTGGCTACTTATGTGATCTTATGACATGATGTTAAGTATGATGTTTCCATGTTAAGTATGATGTCAAGTATGTGTTAATATGCCAAGTTTCCATGTTACTATGTTAGAAAGGCTAGTTAGGTGTATGTATGTGTAAGTTTAAATTATCCCGCTACCTTACGATGTTCACATGCCCCTATGTATGTTAACGTAGCACCGCTTTACAAGAAAAAAAAAGCGGGCGTTACACCCTTGAAGTCTTTTTCCACCGGCTATCGTCCCTCGGATGCGCACACAAGCCTTCCCTTGGCTTGCCTCCATGCCACCCTTCACGTGTGCCCTTCGAAGTCCACTTCCCGGCTTGCCCTTGGAGTCGTCCTCCCTCGGCTCTCGTCCCTCGGATATGCCCTCCATGTGTGATTCTCCAAGTCCTGCAAACTCAATCACACATATCAAATAACAAGATAACACCCTAACCTTAAACATATTGGCATGCACACATCAAAACCATGATCTTCCCGATCATCCTTGGGCCGATTGCCTCAACATGTTCCACATCATAGGTTCAGGGATCTTGATTCATGGTCACTAGGGACCGAGTCCAAAGACTCTTCAAGAACATGAATCCTTTTGGTTGACCAACAACCCTCCCACTATGATGAGGTACCACCTATGTATCTTCTGTGACACATAGTGCAGTGACTTGTTGTGTATCCTCTTGTACATTTGGTACTAAGGTCAGAACATCCCCTCTTAATTCTTCTAGAACTAGTCTACTCATGGGCTTGTGGTTCATCACATAGTCTTCTTCTAAGAATCTGGTATTCGTGCCAACGATTACCCTCTGATCCTTAGGACTGTGGAACCACCTTTCATTCCTCTAGGATAGCCTACGAACAAGCGCATGAGATTCCAACTTATCAGTATCGCCTCTTAGCACATGTGTTGAGCAACCCCATAACTGAATATGTCTTAGACTTGGCTTTCGCTCAATCCACACTTCTACGGGAGTAGAAAGTACTGACCTAGATGGTATCAAGTATGTATGCAACTATTTCCAGAGCATATCCCCAGAACGAATCTGGCAACTTGGAACAGTTCATCTAACCATCTCTATAAGAGCCATTTTCCTTCGCACTGCTGCACCGTTCTGTTCGGGCATACCGGGTGCAGTCAATTTGGATTGACTCCCAACCTCTAATAAGTAAGTCCTAAATTCTCCCAAGAGGTATTCTTCACTATGATCTGATCATAGTGTCTTGATGCTTTTACTTTGATGTTTCTCCACATCAACCTAGAATTCTTTGAACTAATCAAAGATTCAGACTTGCTACCATCAAGTAAACGTATCCATACCTTTGAATATTCGTCTCACGAAGTATTCAAAGCTACCTCTTTCCTGGATTGGCATAGGACCACACAAATCAGAATGAACCAATTTTAACATATTTTTGGCTCTATACCCCTCAGCCTTGAAAGGCCTTTTGGTCATCTTACCTTCCAAGCAAGACTCAAAGGTTGGGAAGTCTCCCACCACCAATGTACCTGAGGGCCCATTGGCTATCGGCCTTTGAATCCTACTTAGGTCAGTATGACCAAGCCTTAGATGTCAAAGATATGTTTGGTTTATCTTGGAAGGAACCTTTCTCTTATTTTGGTTAGATGATGAGCTATTAACTACTATTTGCATCATGGGAGACTTTGGTTCTAATTGCTTAAATTGCTTATCCATGTTCCAAAACATATAATCTTTCTATTACACTTTTCATAACAAAAGGCAATAGAATATCCATTATTTCAGAAACTGAACCAAAGTTCTTTCTAAAAATTAGGTACATAAAAGTAATTTTCTTAAAACCAAAACTTTATTTTCCTATCTAAAGACAAATAGTTAACTCCCACTGCCATAGTCACTACCTCCGTAGCATATCCCATATAGATAGTATTCTCTTCCTCAACTAGTCGTTGGGCTTCCTGGAACCTTTGCCAAGAATTGTAGACATGTTTCGTGGCATCCGTATCTACACACCAGGTCCCGGTAGATAACACCGCTAAACATGTTACAACGACAAAAGAAAAATATATACCTCTCTCTTGACGACGGGGAAAGTTCGCCTTCCAATGTCCATTCTGCTGGCTCATGAAGCACTTGCCTTTCAGTTTCTTCACACAGCCTGAGGTTCCTGTGATCCAGCCACCTTCTTGTACCCACCTTGTTTCTTCTTCTTCCTGCCTTTCGGCACAGATGTAGAAACCTTCTGAGTGACCAAGGCCTGCGAACACTAACGAAAGAGCCCCTCTGCTACCTGGAGTTCTCCAAGCAGTTCACCAACGTATGCTCATGCTTTTCATGTTATAGTTGAGCTGGAACTACTCAAAACTCCTAGGCAGAGACTGGAGTATAATATCGACCTGGGTTTCTCCGTCGATTTATGCCCCCAGTACCTCAATCTCATTGAGGTGAGCCATCATTTTCAGGACATGATCCCTCACGGGTGTCCCTTCGACCATAGAAGTTGTCATCAGGTTCTTCATCGCATCCTGCCTAGTGGCCCGACCCTGGTGCCCGAAGAGCTCCTTGAGGTTTAGCATCATTGCATAAGAAGTGAGCATGACCTGATGCTGATTTTGCAATACATTCGACATAGATGCCAGAATGTAGCACCACTCCATCTCATCTTCCTTGTCCCACTTCTTAAAGCACTCCCTTTGCTCTTCACTAGAGTTCTCACTAGGCTTTTTAGGACATTCATCGAAGAGTACATATTTGTACTCTTCCTGAGTAAGGACAATGTCTATGTTTCTTTTTCAGTCTATGTAATTGAGGTCAGTAAGTTTGTTTTCCTTAAGTATGATCGCTAGTGGGTTAAAGACTATTTTAAAAATCCAAAGAATCACAATATACACTACTTTAGAATTCGAAAATAAATTGATTCCTCAAAATAATAAATTTTTGAAATCAACCAACACCTCTACACACCGAGAAATTCACATGCCACGATGGTGTGGACGTATACGAATTTCCACATTTGTAAGAGGAGGTTTTACCCATTAATCTTACTATCTTGTCAACCTAACTTTTTGGCAAATAAGATTAATAGTTGGTTCACTTCGGCCCTGCAGAATAATAGCAGTGACTCCGATGGGGAAGATACTATTATTCGCATCTAAGTGTTTACCATTACACGACACTAAGAAAACTATTTTCGATTATGAACCTTCCGATGGGGAAGTGCACATGCTCTTTAATAATTTCCTATAGTCTTTTCCGACCCAGTGATCCGCAGAACAAGCCCATCCGATGGGGAGGAAGACACTCAGAGCCGACGCGCAGATTTGTTCGCATCACTTATCGGATTATAATGGAGGCCACGGGACCCTTAGGATCCCTCTCCCACTTAGTAATTTAGTTCGAGGAATTTTAACTAGCACGCACACAACAAGCACATTGTTAGTGATATGAGAGAAGTGTCTAAGGCAATCGCTTATGATTGTAATCATTTATTTTAATAAATGAATATTCACTATTTGAGTATACATGTTTTTATTTGATTGAGATCTTAACTCATTTACTGAATGCCGCAATACAATTCACAACATGAGAGAATTTGTGATGAATTCACAACTAGTGATTATCTCTACATGTGCAATTGTGAAGTATTGAAATTTCCCTAGTCAATGAATTGATAAATACGGACACTATCAATTCTGTTGAGACTAGCATGAGTTATTCTCTAATCAGCTGATTCTACTGGCTGGTGACATTGAGATGTCCGGAGATAAACATGAATGCTAGTTAAGGGAACTAGTTCATTGGAGTGACTGACTGTAAACTTTATATGGTAGTCTACATATAGATATGTCAGTGAAGTTCTTACTGCAGCTTAAGTGCGATGTTCCTTTGACTTATGGTGTTCAAGTCATCTTGGTCATGGAGACTTATACTTTGACATCTTAAGCAAGCATCTCCAAGGAGGTGTGGACCCAGGATGATTGGGTATAAGCCGAAGTGCCCGAAGATGTTTGAACAGCCTACAAAGGATTCACCACTCCTTGCGAGGAGATGTATACCCGAGGCATATCGTCGGATTGTTACTCGAAGCCTCTGGCCAGAGCATGACATGTTCAGAGTATGAATCTCTTAAATACATGAGAGTAATTAGAATCCGTAGGACGAGAAAACGTTACTTGGGCTAGGTGTGACGTAGTCAGCCTAGTGGGGACTGACACACATAGACCATGTCCTGAACCAAGTGGGTATAAGATGATGAAGGGAATGGGGCATGATTCATTATAGCTGCTGAAGGATTTCAGAATTGTTTCTGAGGTCAACCGTTGATCTTTCGATTAATTGGGGATCATGATATACTACTAAGTGCCACTCATGATCGTTTTATAATTAATTGATTAATTATAGACGACCAACATAAATCAAAAGCCTATTTAGTCACACGCACAACGAGTAATCTGAGGGATTTAAAACGAGTTGAAAATTAGATTTTCCAATCAAGAGAGATTAAGTTTGGTTGAGCCAAACGATAAGTCGAATCTGAATTTTTCAGAGATGCATCAGAAGCGTAAAATGGCTAAAGTCTTTTGAAGACTTAATAGATGAATTAAATAAGTTTAATTCATTGGGGCTTGGCTTGGATGGGCCGACCAAAGAGGGCCTCCATCCTCTTTGCTTGGCCGGCCACAACAAAGGGAGAGAACTAAGTTTTTGGTTCAATTTATAAAATAAACCAAGTGTGGTTTGTTTTATAAAATTATGGATGATATAAATTTTTATATAATAAACCAAGGTTTGGTTTATTTTTCATGGAAATTAAAATGAACCATGGATTGGTTTATTTTATAAAATCAATTATGGATTGATTTACCATGATAAGGAAATTTATTCCATAGGAGAGAAGAGACTTGATTGATTTTTTATCATGAATTAAAATATGATTTTAACCATGATATAAAATCAAACTTGGCATGATGGAATAAGTTATTCCATATTTGAGAGGCTTGATGGTTGAGAGGCCACTATATAAAGGACCCAAGGCAAGGCCTGGGTGATAATCGAAGAGATGAAGACATAGGCTCTCTCCCTCTCTTTCTCTCCTTCTCTTCTCCCCTTCTTGCCGTGCGCCAACCAGCCCCAAGAAGGAGCACCAGCCCCAAGAAGGAGCACCAGCCAGCCGCCCCTGCCCTTTCCCTGCCGACCACCACCTGCTGCCGAAGAAGGAAGCTCCGGCCATCTCTTGGCCGGAAGAAGGTGCTGCCGGAATTAGAGTTTACCGCAAGGATCCTTTGCCGCAAGCCTCTTCTTTTGCTTCGTCGGAATTTTGATTCCGGCCATCCTTTTGTGGTTAGTCTTCTGACTTCTCTCTTGGTTTTTCTTGTCACGTTCTAGGAGAATCTAGTAGTTCTCGAGAACACGAAACTCGTGGCTTTGCGAAGTCATCCCGAAGATACTCGGCGTGGACGCGAATAGAGGCGGAGCTTCCAAGGGACGCTTACGGTTGGATCTCGTCCCTTCCTTCGAGTTACGCGAGGTAATATGCAAATTAGTTTATGTTTCTGTAAAATTTTAAATATATGATCATGTCTACACAAGATAAAATTGCATGCTTAGATGTGTGGTTAAATAATTTGAGAAATTATTTATGCTAAACCTTCCGCTGCACGTAATTAATTTTAAAATTACGAACCCACATCCATGTCAACATGCACCCGGTCCCAACACACATAACCAACATAATGAAAAAGAAAATCCTAGATTTTCCAACTTTTCATGGCGTTGGTCTCCAATGCGCCTCCAGTCGTGTCGTCACCTCGTTCGCTCCTCCCTTCATTATGCGCAAGCCACCTTGAGGGATCTCCGAGCCGAGATGACTAGCTAATTATTTACATTATTGATCCTATACTCCACAAAGGAGTGTACATAAAATCTAGATCAACTGTAAACAAAAAGCTCGGCTAAACATGTGCCGTATTCAATTTCAAAAATTAAATACTACCTAGCCTCGTCAACCCCGAGGATTAATTAATTTACAACAATTGCATAAACATTCACACACATCAAATATTTGGCCATGATAAGTTGGAATCTAGTGCTTGCAACATAGAGTTAGCCTACGCACATCCACATATCATCCAACAAAATATAATGTATGAAAAATACAATAAATTAACCAATTCTAAACACATAAAACCAGAAACCTCAGCTCTGATACCAATTGTTGGGTATGGCTTGGCGAGTTTCCTAAGCGAATACTTGGTTGTGCTTGAGAGACCTCTCAATGTCTACGGATTTAAAATTAATCCAAATGGAGACCTGTCTCCCAATGACCATCTCGTCATCGTATCGTTCGATACGAACTAAAACTTGGTCAATCACAAAGATCGTGCCTTGTAATTCTTCTAACCGAACGACCGCGGAAGAGACAATGAGTGGATCACCGGTTCTTGTGTTTATGGTCGGGGTCCAATTAATTTATTATTAGCTATGATACAAAATCAAAATAATTAACTAATTCACATGAAATAACGAAGCTAATCAATAAGGCACAAAAGGAGCCAAGGAAGAATTATACCTTCCATTACCTTACGATCTTCTACCGTATGACCCTCCCCTCTTGGACGTCGTGTGGGCGATGATCTACCAAGAACCGTGGTCACCAAGTCGATCCCTTCTCCTTGCGCCAACCAATCCCTAACCAAAAGGATGCCGCCAGCCACTCCAAGGAAAAAGATAATCCAAACACAAAACCCAATACTCTTCTCCTCCATTGCCGGCGCCCGAACTGTGAGTTGCTTCAAGACAAAGTTCGCAAGCAACTTTGCTCCTTGGAGAGAAACTCCTCCACAGTTCGCATCTGGTGCCCTAGATCCCTTCTCCACGCACGGAAGGCGGCAGCCACCAGCCAAGTTGCGTGAGCAACTTGGCTTTCTCCAAGCCGAGAAGCAACCGCCCTTCTTCCACGCACAGAAGCCGGCAGCCCAAGTGGCCTTCTCCATGCACAACGCCAAGTGGCCTTCTCCATGCATATCAGCCGAAGCCAAGTTGCATGAGCAACTAGGCTTTCTCAATGCATAGCAGCTGAAGGCGATCCCACGCTGCAATCGGCGGCCACCACGTACAACAACTTCCTGTGAGTTGCGCGAGCACATGCAATTCTTCCATTGGTTCTCCAAGTTGCTGCCTTATAACACTTCCCTTCTCCACCGAAAACTGATGGAAGGCTGCGTCAACCCCCTTCCATCTCCACCGAACTCAGTTTGTCTATTGGATAGAAAGTTGTGCTCTTGGAGACGTTTTCTTCCTTGTAGAAGGATTGTAATCGGCGCCGAGAGAGAGGGAGAGAGGAGAGAGAGGAGGAGAGGAAAAAACCTAGGGTTATCATGTGTTCCATGGATTAATTATCCTCCCTTGGTTTCATGCTACATGGGGTATATATAGGGCTACAGTAGGGACCATGAGGAGGAGTTGGATCTTGGCCTGCTAATGGATCCAAAAGTGATCCATTAATGAAGATCCATTCCACTAAAGGATCTCCATTGAATTACCTCACCGACCCTATATTTACATATGGTCTCCACCTATTATGAGTCGTCCATCCCTCCGTGTTTGAGATATCGAATGCCCGTTAATTAATTCAAATTAATGATTATTTAAATTAATTAACTTCTGGATCCTTGATTAGTACCACTCAACCTTAGCATCATATTGGATCAAATCCACCTGCAGGGTTTAACATGATGAACCTTTTGAGCTCATCAAGGGGGCATCATCATCCCGACTAACCAGGCCACGGATTCCGTCAATAATCAATGATACACCATATAATTAATATTATTTCCCAACTTACCGGGCCTATCGATCTAACAGAATAGATCTCACCCATTGGTAAATCAAAGAAATAGTAATTAATAATATGTGCCCGTTATTATATCGGGATTTAGGGATCGTACTCCATAATAAAATCTGAGATCCTATCCAATTATCAAGCCAGTACAAATTGGATGACCTCTGGTTTTGGTCCTGCTCAATGTACTCAAAGCACACTAGTGTAATTCTATGGTCAAGACCAACCACACCTAATTATACTACAACCATCTCGATGGTTTGTCCAATTCTACCTCGGCTATGAGCCTTTACTTATACTAAGCAAGGAACTGATAACATGATCTTCCGTGTGGCACCATACACCATATTATCTACAATGCAAAGTAAAGGACTTTTATGCACGAACTAATATAAACAAGCATCTAGTGTTGTTGTGATTCTTTTTCAAAATGTGGATGACCATACGTAAAAGGCAAGACTTTTAGTATACATCCTAACAATCTTCCACTTATATTCAAAGACTTTGCTGTTCTCAAAATGTCATACATCTGACTCCTTGATCCTTCACATGCCTAAAGCTCTCGCTATCAAGGCCTTAGTGAAAAGATCTCCCAGGTTGTCCTCTGATGTAATCTAGGCAACAACAACTTTTCCTCTCCTAGGTGGTACTTGCGCTCTATGTGTTTACTTACTTTATGGGCTCGTGATTCCTTCGTGGTTGCAACTATACCATTATTATCACATCATAAGGTGATAGCCTGAGCAAACCAGGAGTCACATCGAAGTCTATCTTGAGGTTCCTGAACCATATAGCTTTCTTGGATGTCGAAGAGACTGCCATCCATCCAGCTTCCATGGTGGAGTCCGCCACACAGCCACTGCGCGACACTCCTCCAACCTATGGTTCCACCTCTTAAAGTAAACACAAAACCCCAAGGAATACTTATATTTGCCCCTATCCGATTGGAAATCGGTATCCATATAACCCACAGGAGATTGGTCTGCCCGGTAAACCATCATATAGTCCTTAGTCCTTCTCAGGCACTAATATATGCTTTTACCGCAATCCAATTTTCTTGACTTGGGTTACTTCGATATCTGCTAACCATGCCCACGATACAATAGATATCTGGTCTCAATTTTAGCATACATGAGGCTTCTTATAGCCGACGCTAAAAGAACCGCCATTACCTACTCTATCTCCTTTGATAATCTAAACGTAACTCCTTAGATAGAGTAGCTCCATAGCTGAAAAGTACAAAACCTTTCTTGGAGGTTTCCATGCTAAAACTAGTTAAGACAGTGTCTCTGTATGAAACTTGGGATAAGCATAACATCCTTCTCTGGTGATCCCTTAGAACTTTGATTGCCAAGGATGTGTCCTGCTTCTCCTAAGTCCTTCATATCAACTGTTTGGACAACCATACCCTTACGTCTGATAATACATTGTTATTGTTGCCAACTAACAAAATATTATCTACGTATAGTACAAGAATACCACTACATTTCCGTCACATTTCTTACATACACAAATCTCATCCATCCTTTGAACAAATCCATATGACTGGATTATCTCTTCAAAGCGGATGTTCCTCGTCTTAGGTCCAGGGATCTTGATTCATGGTTGCCAGGGACCGAGTCTGAAGACTCTCCAAGAACATGAATCCTTCTGGTTGACCAACAACCCTCCCACTACGACGAGGTATCACCTGTGTATCTTCTGTGACATGCGGTGCAGTGACTTGTGGTGTATCCTCTTGTACATTTGGTACTAAGGTCAGAACATCCCCTCTTAATTCTTCAAGAACTAGTCTACTCATGGGCGATGACCATCACTAACGACCTGCTCTAGGTGACTCGGGAGCGAGACCAGCTTCAAGCGAAGGAGAAGAGGTTGTTGGGCGATATCCACCTTCTCGAAGCCTCAGCCGGGAGGTCAAACAAACGTGTCAATGACCAAGCGTGTCAGCTTGCCTAGAAGGAGTCCGACCTCCTGATGGCGGGCCGATCGCCTCTCTGTCTTCAAGGAGGATCTAGCCCAGGCACGGTCAGAAGTGTGTTCCATCTCGGACAGGCTCATGGAAGCTCTGGCAAACCAAGACAAAATGGCTACAGAGATGGAGCAGCTAAAACGCGCTAAGGAGGCTGCGAGGCCATCGCGTGCAACTTTCAGGTTTCCGAGGCTTCTCGTATGAAGGAGGCCGAGGCAGACATCAAGGCTAAGTACTTGGAGTTGGATGAGTTTGGCGACATCATTGCCGGCCAGGTAACGAAGCGCTTGAAGCAAAGCTTCTACGGTGCGATTGACCAGCTGAAAAAGGCCCACCTTTTGCCTCCGGATGGTGACCTGGGCTTCATGAGCATCGGTCGAGTTTGGGAAGAGCTCCCTCCGGAGGACAAAGAGTTGTAGGATTGTGTTACTCGGGAGCTTGGCATCGATGCACCCATTTTGGTCATAATGACAACATTTCTTTACCTTACTGTCACGTGCATGCTTTTGCGTTTGGCTCCCTGTGTCATTTGTCTTCGCATCGAGGGCTCAGAGAAAGATCGAGGGTTTTCGGGTTTGATCCTGGGTACGGATCTCCCCAAGCTACCCCTGCAAGCCCAAGTACTAGGCCCGCAGCTATTCCCCTGTGGGCCCATGTTGACTCTTCTCTCTAGAGAGTGTTGGCGGCCTCCGAACCGTCGTCTCCGAATCCCAAGCAATCTATTGAATTGACCCATAAAGTGTGGGATCGTATTGAATCGATAGAGGGGGGGGGTGAATATCGTTCGTAAACTTTTTCGGAAAGTGAAGTGTAATTGCACAGTGGAAAATGAAAACCAAACGCTAACACGATTTGTTTTTACTTGGTTCGAAGTCGCGGTCGGCTCCTACTCCAAGGCCCACAGTCCTTGACCATTTACGATGGGCAATTCTATATTTTCGTAAAAGATTACAAGTCGAGAGTACAAATATAGAATTGAAAAGTAATTACAACACATAACAAATTTAGCTTTTACCGACTACCGGAGAGGTTGGAAGTTTCCGGAGCAGCGGGTCATCATCAACGCTTGAATCACGAGTATGGAACTTGTCGGAGCGGAGCGCTTGAGTGTATGAGTTGAAAGCAATTGATGTTGAAGCCTTGGGGTGAACCCCCTTTTATAGTAGTCAGTGGGGCACCTTTGTTGAAGGGGGCGCCTGACACGTGGCCTATCCTACGTAAACTCTAATCCGCAGACTCGGCCAGTGCTTATCCCTTCAACAGGGGCGCCTGAGCTGATTGGGGCAACTGTGTTAACACAGGCGCCTAGCTTGACTTGGTCCAAAGGCTTGCATGGCAGTTTGCTTCGAATGCTTCGTTTAACCCTTCACTGGGGCGCCTGTCTCAATATAGGTGCCTAGCCCAGCTAGGGCGCCTCACTCCATTGAGGCGCCTGAGTGCAGAAAACACCTTCCATTTGTTCCTGCAATCAGGGTTAGTTCCAAAGACATACAAAGCATACAAATGATAAGTTTAGAGCATTATTTACAGCCTGAGCTGTCTTGGTTCTGACTTTGGGTCTTCCAAATGGAACCCTAGGTCAAACCGACGCCTAATGTTCCCTCCTACGGGGAACGCGCCCTCACCTACTCCTCTCGGAAGAATTTACCTTTTTGCTAACCGGCTCTTCCAGTTGGACTTTTGCCCAGCTTCACTCACCAGGTTTTCGTGCCCAATCCGCGATCAGGTCTTCGTGCCCAGCTTCACTCACTAGGTCTTCGATGCCCAGTCCTCGACCAGGTCTTCGTGCCCAATCCGCGATCATGTCTTCGTGCCCAGCTTTACTCACCAGGTCTTCATGCCCAACCTTACGTCAGGACTTAGTTGCCCAACCCGCGGCTAGGACTTAGTGCCCAATTCATAGAACCAGGACATAGTGCCTAGTGTACCTAGGACTATCCTGCACACTTAATAAGCTTGTTAGATCACAACCAAATCTTAACTTCTGAACCATTTGCCATTATTAAAATATAGGTTCGACTTTGGTGCTTCCGACACCAACAATCTCCCCCTTTTTTATTTATGGCAACACGGTTCCAAAAGTTAAGTTAAAACAACATATTATAGCAATCTAACAATAGTAAGAAAATGAATTCATTTATCTCCCCCTGAATTTTCCAATGTCATGCGGGTTTTTGTAAAACTTTCTCAGTGCTAAGTGTTTTTCAAAATTTTGCAAAAAGCTTTAAGTTTTTGACTAAAGGTTTTTAAAGACGAGCAACAAGCACTCAAGAACTTTTCAACACTTAGACAATTTTTGAAAAGGTTTTGTAATCCTAGCTTTCAAAAAAAATTTACATAGGCAAGACAAATTTTGAAACCTGATTTTACCAAAAAAAATTTCAATTTTGAGAACTTAGGAAAAATTTTCCAAACTATTTTTGCACGTTTTTCACACTTAGAAATTTTTTAAAAAAGTTTTTGCATGTTTTTCACACTTAGAAAATTTTTAAAAAAGTTTTTGCAAATTTTTCACACTTAGAAATTTTCCAAAATGTTTTTGCAAATTTTTCACACTTAGAAAATTTTTCCAAAAAAAATTTTGCAAGTTTTTCACACTTAGAAAATTTTTCCAAAAAAAATTTTGTAAGTTTTTCTCACTTAGAAAATAAATTTACTTGAAAATACATTGTGCGAAAAAACATTTAGGAAAAAAATTTAAATACAGTTTTTCCTTTAAAAAAATCCACTTAGAACTATTTGCAAAACAAATTCTGAAGAGTCTCGCTCAACAAATTTTGTTTACTAAGAAAATTTTCAAAGCAAATGCACTTTGAAAATTTTGCAGTGCTTTAGGAATTTTTGAAAGTACTTAGAAATGCTTTTTGAAAATTTTGAAATTCTTAGAAACAGTTTTAAGAACTTAGACATACTTAGAAAAATTTTAAGCACTTAGACTTTTACTTTACTTTTTGCAAAATAAAATTTTGAAAAAAAAAATTTCTCCTTTCTATCTTTCCTTTCTCTCCCCCTTTGCCATATATCAAAAAAAATGATAAGCCAGAAAAATTGACTATTGCAATTCAATTTTAAATTAGAGCTAGTTTGACAAATTGTAAATATGTATTGAACCAACTCTAGTACTTTCAAGCAAGAAAAAGGACCAAACCAAATTGAGCCGTTCTTGTTCGGGTCCTGTCTAACCAAGTTAGCTACTTACTAACTGTTATAAAACAGTAGCTTTTGCAAGGGTTAGTCAAGTTAAGTGATCTGATCAAGTTAGATTTTCTAAACTTGACACTTAACCTGATTGCTGTTCAAGTTGTATTTATTGCCCCAATTACTGCAGATGCACTGACTTGAATCAAGGCATAGACCTAAGCATCTCAACCCAGTCTAGGTTATCAATCAAAGTACCCTAAGGTGCTTGTGAGATGCTGGCTTCTAGATCTATAGGTGCATGCAGTTCTAGGGTTAGGGCCTAAGCTAAGTCCATTTGCGCAAAAACCCTAGTTTTGAAGGGGGTAGTTTTTGAAAGAAAACTAAGTCAGAAAATTATTTTAAATTTCAACAACATGATAAAAGAAATGATTTTTCAAATTGCTAATTTTTGAAAAAAATAGAAATTTTTTAAGAAAACAATATAGAACAGTTATATACTACTAAGCACAATCCTAACTTATGATGAAGTTAATGACTTAGCAGTTAAACAAATAATCAAGGCATAAAGTAGATAACTCGTCAGGTAAGTAAATAGTCAGTAGATACAAAAGATGAATAAAAGTCAACTGGTCAACACAAGGACCCGTAAAGTCAATCACAGGTCAACCCTACTAGGTAGGGCAAGTCAAATAGTACTAGTACAGTCAACTAGCTGGGAAATCACTCCGATCTACGAAGAGGGGCCAGGAGGGGTAGAATGGACCAGGCTACCATGACTGGAACATGGACATCATTTCGTTGTGTCGAGCCTCATTTGCTTCGCGTTCGGCCCGAAGGGTATCCATGTACTCGGTGTGGTAGGACAGGTTCATATCGTGCTCGGCATGAATAGCGTCCATGAACTCGACCTAATGCGCCTCTATCTCCTCTCGGAGGCTGTGGACCTCCGTCTGTAATGACGTCAGGCGCTGGTCAATGGTCGGGGGTGGAGGCTCCTGCAAGTGCTCCTGGATCTCGACTGCGAGATCGACAATGTCTACCTCTATCTCCTCGTCTGAGTCATCCTAACGTCGAGCCCTCTCTCGTCTCCACGATAGGACCCCGGTGGCCGAAAAATCTATGCTCGCTAAAGAAAAATTTCTAGACCCGATTTCATCAAATTCGGTCATCGGGATGACCTCCCCGGCAGTGACGTCACGACCATAATAGTGAAGGAGGGCAGTGATAATATGACAATACGACGTCGGCACTCGGGAGTGAGTAGATACGCTCGACGTGTAAATGATCGTGTGGAACATGTGGAGGCCAATATCTATATCCAACTGATGGATATAGCGTAGAGGAGGAAAGTGTGAAAAGGTCGCATGGTCGTGACATCCCGGGTGGTCAGTGGAAGAATACAACGGACTAGAACTCTATAGAGAGCATAGTCCTGGACGCGAAGGTCGACGGACTGAAACCGCTGTACCAACGGGTTCTGCACATCTCCGTAAAAGTAGGAATAAAGAGTGTCCAGGTTGATGTGTGAATAGGGGGGAGCAAAGGGAAGGTCAGCCGGAGGATAGCAACAAAAGGTTGACTATGACTGTCATAGTCTGAGGAATCGGTTAAACAAAGATGGTGAAATAGTAAAAGGAATGCCCAGTACAGTGGTCGAGTAACAAAGGTCATCAATTTTGACCAGATTGTTGTAGAATTCGACACACAATGTTGAATTTACTGGATGTGTATAGTAGACAAGATGGTCTAGTTGATAAAAATTAATAGCATCCATTGCTACCTGGCAAGATTGACTAAAGAATTACCTATTCAAGAAGCTGGTCTTGATAGGTTTGTAGGTGGTGGATGCAAATTTGTTGAACAAAGCTAAGGTTGGGAACCTAGGATCCGGGCTAGGTTCGGCCCCGGGGTCAGCTTGTGTAACACGACGTTTTCTAGATAGGTAAAGAAAATTATGCATTCACTAATCATATTGGAAGAAGGTATGTATTTGCATAAAAATTGATAAATTAATCGGAAATGCATAATAAAGTCGTACCGTGGCTGCATTGTTGAAGTAGGGCGTTTGAAAACAAAGGATGAGCTTTCGGGCGCCTTAGAGGGAGAAGGAATGAAGGAGGATCTCGGGTTGGTGTGGTGAATGGTCATGGGTTGAAGGCTTTATATACAGTTTCACGGGCGCTCGTGATGATTGAGGCGCCCGACAACCTCTTGGGCGCCTGAGTCTGGGTGTCAGCCCTTTCGGCAGCTTTGGCTGCCTTGAACCACGATAAAGCATGGGGCGCCCATAATGTCCCGGGCGCCCGGGTTGATCGGGGTTTGACCATTGATCAAGTTGACCGTTGACCAGGGTTGACTATGTTGACCAAGTTTGACTCAGTTGACTATGTTTGACCAACCAATAACTAAATCAATCAAGCCATAGATTATATTCAAAATGAGTTTATTTTGACATTCAACATGAAATTCAATCTTTTGGAAAAACAAAATTAGAGTTGAAAAAGTAGGGTTAAAAAAACATGAATTAATTTAAAAAATTGAGGTAATTTTGAATAACTTTTGAAAGTACTTTGAGATGATTTTAAAAGGATAATGAATTATGCTATTAGGTCCTAGACATCTCACCCAGTTCTACGTGATCAAACATGTTAATCTTATGGGTTTTGTGAGTCAGATTTAAAAAAAATAAATATTTTAATTTTGAAAAACATGGTTAATTTTGAAGACATATAATTAATTTTGAAAATTTTATATGGTTAAGTTTATTGACTTTGAAAAATGTGTTGAATCTAAGATTAATTGAAATTTATGTTTGATTCAAATTTAACAAGTAGTAAATTGAATTTGATTTTCAGTAATTGGCTTCCAAGTCTTGGCGAGGCACAAGGCCTTCTTTGGCCGTAGCCTTATTGGAGCAACAACCCTTTCCTTGATAAAGCCTTTTACTGAAAATTCATCTTCAAGTTACTTCTTGAAAGATTTTGGTCTAACTAGTTTGGGTCTTGGATCGGTAGCTTCGGCTAGTTCCACCAGAAAAGTTTCCCTAACGTACTATCATCTCACCTCCACCCAATACTATGTTGTTCAAATTTTAAATAAATTATTTTGTCCTTAATCTAACCAGTCCTAAGTCTAAGCATGATAAAAAAAAATTGCAGAAAGAAAAATTGACAAGCAAGCAAAAAATTCAGTAAGATTATTTAACTATAAATATGGTTTTTATATTGGCTCCCCCTGGACTATAACCTCGATAAGGGTTAGGCAAGATGTGAATCTTGTCCTTGGGGATCCAATACTGGTTTGGTTCAGCTTGTTTGTTTAAACAGAGCTTGGAGACCCATGCTTGGACTCGGGTTCTAGGTTGGTTCAATATAGAATAATATGCACGTTGTCTTGACTTGGTTCGATAACCGAGTCCGGATCGATTGAGTATGGACTTCTGCTTTCCAAGGATCATGTCAAGGCCCTTGGAACCTGAAGTAAACCGTTCCAAGGCAACTCTGAGATCCTTGACTTGAGTTTTCAGGGAGGAATTCTCTTCCTCAAGTTTTTGAACTTGAGTTGAGTTTCCTTCCTGAATTTGCTCGGTCAAGGGCCTCAAGTTGACTTCCTCTTTCAAGAGTTTTACTTCCTGTCGGAGGGACTCAACCTGGATTTTGGCTTTCGCCAAGTTACGAAATAAGTAAGAAATTAATTTCGACAATTCATATTCTGAGTAACCTCTTACAGTGATTTGCCCGTTCTCTGATATTGTGAGTCTTCCGTCGTCTGGTTCCGATTTTGATTCGGAGTTGACGTCATCCGAGGCGGTTAGGGCGAGTAGATTCGCGTGCGGGACTTCTTCTTCTTCTTTGGAAGATGATTCGTTCCATGTGGCTGGAAGAGCCTTCTTTCTACGAGCCTTATTGGTTTCCTTCAGGTTGGGGCACTCTGATCTCATGTGTCCCTTTTTGTTGCATTCGTAGCAAGTAACGTTGGTCTTGCTCTTCGAGCTCGTTGAAGGTCCTGCTGGATCTTCCTTTCTTCGGCTTGATTTCTTCTTGCTTGTTTGGTACTTTAGTTCTTTGTAGTAATCCCGAGCTAGCCAAACCAACTTGGGTCGATCCCCCTCACCCCTTCACTATCTTCTGATTCCGAGTTTGAGTTGGACTCGGGTGCTGGTTGAGGCTTCTTTTTGGGAGCTTTTCCTTGATATTTTCCTACAACAAAAGCTATACCTTTCTCGATCAAGGTAGTGTTAGTCTGTTCGTGCAGTTCCAATTCAGAAAAGAGCTCATCTAGCTTAATTTCAGATAAATTCCTTGAAACTTTGTAGGCATCTACCATAGACACCTACAGTGAGTTTCTAGGAAACGAATTTAAAGTATACCTTATCAGGTCATGATTTTCAACCTTGTGACCAATCGTGTACAGTCTTTTCATTAGCTCCTAGATTCTGGCGTGGAGTTGGGCTGCAGTCTCGCCGTCGTGCATCTTGATTGTGTAGAGTCTATTAAGCAACAGATCTCTTTTGCTTATCCTCGTGTTGGAAGTACCTTCGTGCAGCTCGATCAGCTTGTTCCAAAGCTCCTATGCGCTGTTGAAGGGTCCTACCCGGATCAACTCCTCTTTTATTAAGACGCATTGCAAAGTTTTGGTTGCCTTTGCGTCGGCCTCAATTTTCTTCTTTAGTGGGTCATCCCACTCGGTATAGTATTGCGCCACGCCTTGTGTATTTTTAGGAATTTCTAGCCCAGACTGGATAATTATCCACATGCCCACTGAGTTTTCAGGTGGACTTCTATCCTGCTTTTCCAGTAGGAGAAATCTTCTCCAGTGAAAAGAGGGGGTCTGGCGGTACTGTATCCCTCTTGTATGGCCATTTAAGTTTTCTGAAAAAGAAATAACAAAAAGAACTTGTTCCAAGACTGAGTCTTGGATTAGTAGTGCGGGAAGAATTTTTTATGGCAAAAAAATGATCGATTGGTGTTGCACCAACCTCGATTAACGAGAAAATTCGAGCGAAGAAAAAAAAATTTAAAATTTGTAAATCTGAAAAAAAAATTCTCAAACTGGTGGTTGCACCAAGTTTGAGCCACCCGCTCTGATACCACTTGTGGGATCGTTTTGAATCGATAGAGGGGGGGAGGTGAATATCGATCGTAAACTTTTTCTGAAAGCAAAGTGTAATTGGACAGCGGAAAATGAAAACCAATCACTAACACGATTTATTTTTACTTGGTTCGGAGTCGCGGTCGGCTCCTACTCCAAGGCCCACGGTCCTTGACCGTTTACGATGGGCATTTCTATATTTTCGTAAAAGATTACAAGTCGAGAGTACAAAAATAGAATTGAAAAGTAATTACAGTACTTAACAAATTTAGCTTTTACCGACGATCGGAGTGGTTGGAAGTTTCCAGAGCAGCGGGTTATCGTCAGCGCTTGAATCACGAGTACGAAACTTGTCGGAGCGGAGCGCTTGAGCGTATGAGTTGAAAGCAATTGATGATGAAGCCTTGGGGGTGAACCCCCTTTTATAGTAGTCAGTGGGGCACCTGTGTTGAAGGGGGCGCCTGACACGTAGCCTATCCTGCGTGAACTCCAATCCGCAGACTCGGCCAGTGCTTATCCCTTCAACAGGGGTGCCTGAGCTGACTGGGGCGCCTGTGTTAACATAGGCGCCTAGCTTGACTTGGTCCAAAGGCTTGCGTGACAATTTGCTTCGGATGCTTTGTTTAACCCTTCACTGGGGCGCTTGTCTCAATACAGGCACCTAGCCTAGCTAGGGCGCCTCACTCCATTGAGGCGCCTGAGTGCAGAAAACTCCTTCCATTTGTTCCTGCAACCAGGGTTAGTTCTAAAGACATTCAAATCATACAAATGATAAGTTTAGAGCATTATTTATAGCCTGAGCTGTCTTGGTTCTGACTTTGGGTCTCCCAAATGGAACCCTAGGTCGAACCGACGCCTAATGTTCCCTCCTACGGGGAACGCATCCTCACCTACTCCTCTCCGGAGAATTTACCTTTTTGCCAACCGGCTCCTCCAGTTGGACTTTTGCCTAGCTTCACTCACCAGGTCTTTGTGCCCAATCCGCGATCAGGTCTTCGTGCCCAACTTCACTCACCAGGTCTTCGGTGCCCAGTCCTCGACCAGGTCTTCGTGCCCAATCCGCGATCTGGTCTTCGTGCCCAACCTTACGTCAGGACTTAGTTGCCTAGCCCGCAGCTAGGACTTAGTGCCCAATTCATAGAATCAGGACTTAGTACATAGTGTACCTAGGACTTTCTTGCACACTTAATAAGCTTGTTAGATCACAACTAAATCTTAACTTCTGAACCCTTTACCATTATCAAAACATAGGTTCGACTTTGGTGCTTCCGACACCAACATAAAGGGTTGCGAGTTCCCAGTGTTAGATGTGTATACTAAAAGACTTGTTCTTTTTTATATAAGATCATCTATATTTTGAAAAGAGAATCACAACAACACTAGATGCGTATTTACATTAGTATATGCATAAAAGTCCAATACTGTGCACTATAAAAAAAATGAAGAACCTGGCAGCAGACAAATTGAACCTGGGGTGACCGACCCGGCTCCATGGAAGTTTCCCATCGGTCACCAGGGTAAATCGGGAAGCACTCGCGATGGGCAGTCTAGAAGCCCAGCATCCCAAGGTTCGCGCCCCATTTGGTGGAAAAATTCCTGCAAAATGCACCGTAGTTGGGGATCGAACCGCGGATGCCTAGGTTAACGACTAATTACCCTACCACTGCACCATAGCCCCGGGGGCCAATACTGTGCACTGTAGAGAATATGGTGTGTGGTGGCACATGGAAGATCGTGTTATCAGTCCCTTGCATAGTATAAGTAAGAGGCTCACAACCGAGATAAATTTGGACAAACCATCGGGATGGTTGTAGTGTAATTAGGTGTGATTTATCTTGACCATAGAATTACACTAGTGTGCTTTATATGCATTGAGCAGGACCAAAACTAAAGATCATCCAATTTGTACTGACTTAATAATTGGATTGGATCTCAGATTTATTATGGAGTAACAATCCCTAAATCCCGATATATTAACAGGCACATATAGTTAATTATTATTTTCTTTGATTTACCAATGGGCGAGATTTATTCTGTTAAATCAATAGGCCCGGTAAGTTGGGAAATAATATTAATTATATGGTGTACCATTGATTATTGACGGAATCCGTGTCTTGGTGGGTCGGGATGATGATGCCCCCTTGATGAGCTCATAAGGATCATCATGTTAAACATCGAGTCCACTCATAAGTGGTGCACTACAATAGAACATGTCATTTAACATTATAGAACAATATTTGTTCTTTATGATAAATGAAAAGCCTTTCTTATCCAAATAAGACACTGAAATTATGTTCTTAGTTAATGCAGGTACATAAAAGCACTCCTCTAGCTCTAAGATAAGCCTAGTGGGCAAAGACAAGGAATATGTTCCTACAGCTATAGCAGAAACTTTTGCTCCATTGCCTACTCGTAGGTCCACTTCGTCTTTTGTCATTGTTCTAGCTCTTCGAAGGCCCTGCACATTAGTACAAATGTGAGATGCACATTCGGTATCTAATACCCAAGAAGAAGAGATAGATAGATTGACTTCTATAACAAAAATACCTGATGCAGAAGTCTCACTTCTTTTCTTCTTTACTTCCTCCAGGTAGAGTTTGCAGTTCCTCTTCCAATGTTCAGTCTCACCATAGTGGAAGCAGGTCCCTTCCTTAGGCACTCTGCCTTTGGCCTTGGATGTAATAGAGTTGGCCTTGCCTTTGGCTTGAGTCATACCCTTGCCTTTAGGCTTCCATTTGCCTTTTCCCTTGTGTACCATCAGTACATTACTGGTCTTGTTTTTCTTGAGATTGGGTTCAGCAGTTCTTGACATGTTGAGCATCTCAGGCAATGGTTTGTCAATTTCATTCATGTTATAGTTCATGACAAATTGATTGTACCCTTCCGGCAACGATTGTAGGATAAGGTCTGTTGCCAATTCTTGGCCCAGTGGAAATCCTAGTCTTCCAAGGTTCTTGATATACCCAATCATCTTGAGTACGTGAGTTCCTACAAGAGTTCCTTCATGCATCATGCATGCAAATATGCCTTTAGACACCTCAAACCGCTCGTGCCTAGCTTGCCCTTGATATAGTTGCTTTAGATGCTCAACCATATCATGTGCATCCATGTTCTCATGTTGCTTCTGAAGCTCAGAGTTCATGGTGGCAAGCATAAGGCATGATACATCAAGTGCATCATCCTGATGCTTCTTGTAAGCATCCTTTTCGGCACGGGTAGCAGTAGTGGTGGGTGCTTCTGGAAGAGATTGCTCTAGGACGTACATTTTTCGTTCTTGTTTGAGGACTATCCTCAAGTTTCTGTACCAGTCCAGGAAATTAGCTCCGTTGAGCTTGTCCTTCTCAAGGACGGATCGCAGAGAGAGAGAGTATTTGACGTGTTAGATGATATGGTGATCTACAACAGTAAAATTATGCAGAAATAAGTATCATATCTAATTCATTTAATTAGGCCTTTAATTAAATGATGCTCCCACTGAATCGTAGAGCTTTGGTTGGGGCTAGTCATGGATGTAGGCAAACTCAATTTACCA
This sequence comes from Boesenbergia rotunda, assembly GCA_024364735.1. Lineage (NCBI taxonomy): Eukaryota > Viridiplantae > Streptophyta > Magnoliopsida > Zingiberales > Zingiberaceae > Boesenbergia > Boesenbergia rotunda. The sequence goes on from JAGFNQ010006288.1 coordinate 864,609, forward strand.
ACACTACCAGCTCCAAACCAAATAGCAATTATTATTCATGTGGGACCAGATCCATATTATACTTCATCTTGAGTTAGGTTTGGCTAATCGCCCAAGACTTGGTATAATTAGGTAGATAACATTTTACCAATTACATCTCATACAACTCTTGAAACAAAGGGTCAAGATCCACATTACACATCATCTTGAGTTAGCTTTGGCTAATCGGCCAAGACTTAGTCTAATTGTCCTCTTACCCAATTTTCCCAACTTTTGGGATATGCCTCTAAATTTCTCAATCCAATTGAGGTGACTTAGTTAAGTCTCACCCAAAGTTTGATAGTGGGACATAACAATTATCCTCTCGTACTCTACCAAGATAAAATGTGTTGCTTTGCTTTGGTAAACCCAACAACAAATGATCGAGGTAGTTTATGAGTAACAAACTTTGGTAGGCATATTGAGTTGACTTAATTAAGATAAACATCTAATCATGCATCACATACACACACATTGCATATATGAACATATAATTAGTAAAACGTGACATGGTTATGACCCGTATACTACGGTCTTCTCAAGCCAATGAGAAGATCGATGGTCAACCTAGGGATAACATCTTCTCCAAGTGCATCCTCCGGTCATCATGTGCGGTTGGCATCCTTCTTGTAACTTCATTCTTCATTGGACACTCCACTCCTCATTTTGTTTATTACAATTTAGGAAAACTTGAGTTACATTCGAGTCTAAATCTATTTTACAACTAGGAAAAATAGAGACAAAGTATGATATGCAGGTCGTATTATGAATTACATTACAACATGCACACACACACATATCCAATCTCATTGGGGTTAAGACCATAACCATGCACCATGTCATCAATTATACACAATAGATCTAGGACATTGATTTTATTATGAGTGCAAAAACAAAATCACCCATGAGCAGAAACTCACGGCGGTCTCGCTGGCCGGTTAGCGGGCGGGGTCAAGGGGCAGCGCCCTTGCAGGGCTTGGGGGCAGCGCCTCCGAAACAAAATTTATTATGTTGGCTCCTCGAATGAATCGCTGCCCTAGATTCATCAACATGAATCCGAGACCCTTATGGCTCCATTATGATCTTCGGACGCCCCTTTCCCGAGACGGTCTCGGGGTCTCCTCTCCCGGGATGACCCGAGTGTCTGTCTTCTTGAGGTGGCCTCGGGAGCCTTCGGCTCGGTATTACCTCAGGGGTCTGTCTTCCTGAGAGGGAGCTCGGGAGCCCGACTTCTATATGATACAGTTATATGCAACTCATAATAAATCTTATCCTACTTCTATATCACATATAAAATGCATAAAACTTTGTACGATCTTTCGCACGTGGCTCTGATACCACTGTTGGGATCTCCCAGCGACATAAACACAAAATGCAGCGGAAACAAGATCCCTCAAGCGATCCATGCGAAAGAAAAACTCGTACGAAGCTCATTTATCTAATAGATTTATCTAAAGTGTATACCTTTGGAGCGTGCCCTTACGTTTATCCCGCTTGTCCAAGTGCCACCGGATCTCTTGCACGTTCAAGCGTCCATGCCTCTATGCGTATCCACATGGATATGATCTCTCAAGCTTCGGGAAGAACTACCTTAGTTGTGCTAGCAACTTGAGGTAGTTCACAAGACCACCAATAACCCAACAAGGGTTTCGGCCAAGGGGGAGAAGAGGAAGAAGAGAGGAAGGGAAGAAGGGAAAACTCTCTTCATTCAAAATGACTAGACTCTCTTTTATACTCATCCCATGAATATGAACAATCTTTTGTCTCTTTGGTTTCCCTTCATTAAAGTCAATAAAGAGCACATCTTTTCATGTGACTCTTCATCTTCTCTTCATTCAATGAAGAGAGACTTTTCTCTTCCCTTCATTAAACACTTTAATGAATTTCTCCCGTAATTCCGACCAGGGCCTCTCGGGCTCCCGACCAGGTCTCCCAACCAAGTCTCCCGAGCAAGTCCCCGAGCTCCCGACCAAGTCTGCCGACCAAGTCCCCGAGCTCCCGACCAAGTCTGCCGACCAAGTCCCCGAGCTCCCGACTAAGTCTGCCGACCAAGTCCCCGAGCTCCCGACCAAGTTTGCCGACCAAGTCCCCGAGCTCCCGAGCAAGTCTGCCGAGCTAGTCTCTCGAGCTCCTGACCCGAGCTCCCGAACTAGTCTCTCGAGCTCTCGAACTAGTCTCCCGAGTTCCCAACTCGAGCTCCTGGAGTATCGTGTCTTTGTGTGTGACCCAATAGGTACTTGTGATGTTGGTAATGTGTCTAAACCACTTTAGACACATAAGCAATGAGCGGCATCTAGCAATGCATCATTGTTACCCAAGTAACAAGAAAGTCGAGATCCGACTAAACCTTTGTGACTATGATAATGTTTGACCTTGTCCTTCTATCCTTGATATCTAGATTGACCAATGAGGCATAGACCATGTCATCCTCTATCAATCGATGTGTTTCTTGATCCCCGAGTAAGTCTCACTCAAACAAATGAGCTCAATATCTCATATTGACTCATTTGAGCATGACCATGTATTTTAGTAGTCCTACTTGATCAAGGGGCCCACAGATATCACTCCCGTCATATGGGAGGGATAGATCCCATCTACATCACTCACATCCCTCCGCATAATTCATTACATACCCAGTGATCGCCTTTATAGCCCACCCTGTTACGGGTGACGTTTGACGATACCAAAGTACATAACTCCTTATGTAGGGAACTGTAGTGACTTCAGGTCTAAGGACTATTCATACTAATAGTCACATGAGAAAGTTTATGACACTCATATGACAATCTTGTTGGTGCAGGCAGCACCTAAGTCAAACCTGGGTTTTGATAATGGCAAAGTGTTCAAGAGTTAAGATGTTATTGTGTTCTAATTTTGCTCACTAAGTGTGCAGGAAGAAGTCCTAGGTACACTAGGTAAGAAGTCCTGGCAAAGGGCTAGGCAAAGTGTTAGTGATATGAGAGAAGTGTCCTAAGGCAATCGCCTTATGATGTAAACATTTATTTTAATAAATGATAATTCACTATTTGAGTATACATGTTTTGTGTATTTGATTGGGATCTTAAACTCATCTACTGAATGTCCGCAATACAACTCACAGCATAAGAGAATTTATGATGGGATCACAACTAGTGATTATCTCTAATGTGCAATTGTGAAGTATTGAAATTATCCCTAGTCGATGAATTGATAAAAATGGACACTATCAATTCTGTTGAGACTAGCATGGGTTATTCTCTAATCAGCTGATTCTCACTAGCTGGTGACATTGGGATGTCCGGAGATAAACATGGATGCTAGTTAAGGGAACTAGTTCATTGGAGTGACTAGCTGTAAGACTTCATATGGGAATCTACATGTAGATATGTCAATGAAGTTCTTACTGCGGCTTAAGTGCGATGTTCCTTTGACTTGCGGTGTTCAAGTCATCTTGGTCATGGAGACTTATACTTTAACATCTTAAGCAAGCATCTCCAAGGAGGTGTGGACCCGGGATGGTTGGGTATAAGCCGAAGTGCCCGAAGATGTTTGAATAGCCTACAAAGGATTCACCACTCCTTGCGAGGAGATGTATACCCAGGCCTATCGTCGGATTGTTACTCAGAAATCTCTGGCCAGAGTATATCATGTTTAGAGTGCGAGTCTCTAAAATACATGAGAGTAATTAGAAATCCAATGGACGAGAAAGACACTACTTGGGGTAGGTGTGACGTAGTCAGCCTAGTGGGGACTGACACCATAGACTGTGTCCTGAACCAAGTGGGTATAAGGTGGTGAAGGGAATGGGGCACGATTCATTAGAGCTGCTGAAGGGTTTCAGAATAATTTCTTCTGAGGTCAAACCGTTGATCTTTCGATTAATTGGGGATCATGATGTACTACTAGGTGCCACTCATGATCGTTCTATAATTAATGGGTTAATTATAGACGGCCAACATAAATCGAAAGCCTATTTAGTCACACGCACTACGAGTAATCCGAGGGATTTAAAACGAGTTGAAAATTGGATTTTCCGATCAAGAGAAATAAGTCGAATCTGAGTTAGTCAGAGGCGCAATGGAAGCTAAAATAGCTAAGTCTTTTGAAGGCTTTTTGGGCGAATTAAATGAGTTTAATTCGCGGCGTTTCGGGTTGGTTTGGCCGGCCAAAGAGGGTGTCAAAACCCCCTTTGGTGGCCGGCCACAATAAGAGGAGAAAACCAATTAATTTTGGTTTAATTAATAAAATAAATCTAGTGCGATTTGTTTTATAAATTATGGATAAATAAATTTGTATAAAAAAATTTATATAAATAAAATTTATAGAAATTTATTCTTTTATGGAAGATTAAAATAATCCATGAATTGGTTTATTTTAATTTTATAAAATCAATTATGAATTGATTTTTCCATAATAAGAAAGTTTATAAATTTCTTATAAAAATTTATTCCATAATTTAAAGAGAAGAAGTATTAGTTTTATTATAAATTAGTTTATAATAAAGACTCGGTTTAAACGGAATAATTAATAAGAAAATTTATGGGATAAATTTCTTATAACTAATTCCGTTAATTCCGTTAATTCGGTTTAGAGGGAGACTTAGCAAAGGAGTTGCTACTATATAAAGGAACCAAAGGCTAGCCCTTATTCCTAATTAAGAGATTAATTATTCTCTCCCTCTCTCTCTTAATCTCTTCTCTCTTCTCTTCTTCCCTCTCTTGCCTAGGGCCGGCGCCCACCCTAGAGGATTAGGGCCGGCGCACAAAGGACTCCTTGGAGGAGGCCGTGAGCTTCAAGAAGAAGAAGGAGAACCCGAATACGAAGAAGAAGAAGCGGATAGCGACTCCTCTCTTCTCGGAATTCGATTCCGTTACTTCGTTGGTTAGTTTCCTATCTTTCCTCTCTTGTTCATCTAGTTGTGCCTTCCGAGAATCTAGTAGTTCTCGTCGGCACAAAACTCGTGACTTTGCGAAGTCATCCCGAAGAGAACTCGGCGTGGACGCGAATAGAGGCGGAGCTTCCAAGGGACGCTACGGTTGGATCTCGTCCCTTACTTCGAGTTTACGAGAGGTACTTGGTAAATTTGTTTACTTTTCCGCAAAGTTTTATTTTATGATTATGTCAACACAATGTAAGGTTGCATGCTAGATACGAAGTTAAAATAATTTAGGAAATTATTTTATGCAAACTCTTCCGCTGCACGTAAAAATTTT
>JAGFNQ010006288.1:872789-901707 GCA_024364735.1 Boesenbergia rotunda
AGTAATTATGTTGATAAAAACGACAATGATTGGTACAACAATGTAGAATATAAATAATAAAAACATGTGAATGAGCGTTAATAATAATATAAAAACATGTATAATCTATGCTCTTGACACTCTTGGACTTAAACTTTTGCTCATTCTCAAGTAAATACTCCGCATTGTACTTATGTATAAGTTGTAGTGCATTATAATCCCCAATGTCTCAACCTAATACTATCAAACACTTTCATTAATGAACATGATATGAAAATAGATTTGAGTGTGGCCTAAGAAGAAATTCTCTGTATTCGGTGCGATGAGTGACCATATTTCTTCAAATATCAAACCCAATGCTTAGTTAAGTCGTCATCTAATTGATTTTCTCATAATCTCGGTGATAGGCATTTATTTACCACACGCTTGATTTATCTTTTTCAAACTGCCCATGGTCTCAAAGACGTACTCGGAATTAAGGAAAGCCTAATATTTATTTCTCAGTAATCGAATTCTATCTCAAAGGGGTAATCACTAGTTTCTACTTATGATACTATTTTTTTTAATCCCTTATTCAATTCAAATGCTTTTTTTTGGTGCTTTAGAGGTGTTCACTAACACAATTTGCGAGTCTATACAAGCATGATAGGGATAAGATTTTTCAAGGTGAGCTTTAATGATCCGATTAACATCCAGTAACTAAGATGCAATTTGAGAAATCATCATGGGAAACAAGTACTCACAAGTCGTATAAATCATGACTATTTATCAAATTGTCCATTGTTCGAAATAGACAAAGTGAAATGAGATCCTAAAACTAAGTCATCCACAAATGTTTCTATAAAGCAATGCTCTTCTCATGCTAATTAAGATAGAGAACGACCATTCATCAAACATACTAGCACTAGTAACTGATAACATAAATGCAAAATTGGAATGTGAGAGTATCTACTTGAAAACAAGACAACATAGCAATAATATGTAAATGATAAACTCTACCAAAAGCTAAAAACTGCACTAAGTAAATTGCAAAGGAACTAAAGGAACAAACAATCAAACTAAACTAAAACAGGCAATCAAGTCAAACTATATACAAATATGTATAAATCGCCCCAGACCTGGACAACACAGTGTCCCACTGTGATCAGTAAAGAGGTGTGGGAGAGTGATGGGAGGGGCATTTGAATGGAGGAGGAGAGTAGGGATTAGGGGGAAACTCGTGAGGGGGTGGGGATCATCACCTCGGAGGGAACCTAGGGACCTATGACATCTTACCCATCTACTCATGGTACTAATAGAGGACGGAGACCTGCTGCTATGTGATAAAAATATTGTCCCTAAATTGTCTCATGATTTCTCTCTCATGATAATAATCAGTGACAAATTTAGATATTTACCTCTGAAAATTTCTCATCATCTGAAAATGTTCTTCGACTTCTTGGAGCTGCTCTTGTGATAATGTCTGATTATTTTCCAGCTAGCGATGGGTGGTATTTTGACTCTCATGAAGACAATCCAAAGAAGCTCAAAAATTTGAAAAATCAAATTTAGACATCCCTCGCATTGCCATAGGCAAAAGAATGTCTCACAGGGTTAGGATGACCTATTGGTGAAGGGTCGTGATAATCTATCGACTCATGGGTCTGAGTCAACTGTAGGTGTCTAGATGACGAGGGTAGGGGTTCACTAGTCATGTCGAGCACTCTAACCATGAGAATCCAGTTGGTGGGGTTACTAATTATGGTTTGTTCGGGATTAGATGGGGGGAATGGAAATCCAGACATCTTTGGGAAAGTGAATCCCATTTCATCGGAAATGATCATTTTCATGGCCAAACAAGTATCTATGTAAATTTTTGAGTTGCCATGAATAATGTCCAAACCATACAATTTGCACTCTAGATTAATAGTAATTTGGGTAGTCAATCCGTCAAATACTATAGCACCTGACGTAGCCTTAGCAGCTCTCACTAGGGTTTGAAGAAAATGGAACCCTAAGTTGAATTCGACTTTGTTCAACATTGCCCAATATATGTAAAGCTCTACCTTCCTAAATACCTTGTCATTTTCGGCATTGCTGAAAATAGTCTCACTTATTATCCAGTGGAGGTAATGGAAGACGAGGTTTTGGAGGGCAGTAGCTTAGGAGCTTGATGGCTCATGGGGCTTGTTGAGGCCAGTAAGTTGGTTCCAAACTGTGTTACTATTAAACTCGTGGTCGAAAGTCCTAGATACCTCCACTGGTAAACTAAAATAATTATTAAAGTCATACAAGGTCTAAAGGTAATCATGATTCATTAATCTGAAGCTAATCTTGTCATTGTAATCAATATCCGAAGTAAAGTTGACCTCTAATGAACTTAAAAACTCAAGAACTAAGCAAGGGTCGTGAGCAGAATACATCAAGTTATTCCAATCTATGCCAGTAATTAACTAATCAATATCATCTTTAATCCCTAAGATTTTCATGGTATCCAGATCAAGGTATCTAGTGCATACTAATTTTTGGGTAACAAGCATTTCAAATATATATTTTTGATCATCAGCTCGAAAAAAAATCCCATAAGAGTTTTCTGGTTCGTTACCCTCATTACGTGGCAATCGCTTCCCCTTGCCCATAGCTTTCGGGTTTTTGATACCTATCTCCTTGCTCTTGTTCTTTCTCGGATCATCTCCTCCTCCGCTTGATGAACTTCTCTTTCGGAGCCTCTTCAATGTGTTTGACATGTTTTGCTAAATTGGGGATAGGGGGGGGGGGGGTGGAGGAGGGGTGTTGGACGATTACATCTTGAGATGAGATTTGGCAAAGATGAAGAAATCCTTATAGGAGTGGAGTGTCTTCAAGGGGAGGGGGGGGGGGGTGAGAGAGAGGAGAGAGGGGAGAGAAGTGAACTTTGAAGGAGAGGAGAGCTTTGAGGGGAGAAAGAGGAAGTGGAGAAGGTTCTCTTTGGGGACGGGGGGGGGGGGGGGGGTTGGAAGATTAGATCTACATTTGAAGAGGGTAGATCTAAGCTCAAGGAGAGGGTTCTTGGAAGAAGGGGAGAAAGGTTAGAGGTTGGGACCTCTTAGAAGAGGAAGAAGAGGAAGAAGGGAAAGAAGAAAAAAGAAAAGGGGAGGTGGGGGGGGGGGGCAGCGGTCGTGCAAGCGCTTTATGCCCTTGGCAAATTTGGCTGACACGGTCGTCAGCCTTGCGTTGCATGACACATGGTTGTGCCATGTGGCACGACCTTGATTCTCTCTCTCTTTTTTTTATTCATCATCCTCTCGATGGCATAGCCATGCAGAATTGCACGCACGTGTCGTGCTCCTTTCGAGGGGTAGAGCACGGGCCGTGTCAAATGACATGACCCCTTTATGTTGCATGATGTGGGATAGTACGCCAGTGCGATCCCATACAACCCCACCTTGTGGGTTCCTAGGCACGCCAAATGACCATGTGGGATCACACAGTCAGGTTGTTATCTTGTCAAAAAGTCACCCTTTAGGATTATCCTCCACTCTGGCTCGTTCTAGGCGATACTCTACGACCTAGGAGGGTACTTGGAGGCTTCCAAGAGGTCAATAAACTTGAAAAAAATAACAAAATGACACAGTTTAGATCCTCTATAATAACTAATTGTAAGTACCCCAGGTTGATTTTGATATAGTCAACCGATTTAAGTTAGGTCATGGTATTTTTAATCCTCATGTCTAAGTGTACAGGAACATAGGAGTGCAGGAAGTCAAGCAGAAGACGCAGCAGTCGAGAAGGATGACACGGAAAGGGAGCCAATGGGCTTGGTGCATCCGAGGGATGCTGAGGTCTACGGAAGAGTACACCGGTGGTGCAAGAAGGATGCGCGCGACGCCCGAGGGACGAGAAGCCAAGAAAGACGCTCGAGGGGTGAAAGGCCGGAGTCAGGCTCGGGTGAACCTAACTCCGGTTGGCCAGAAATCACGTTGGATTTAAGATATGGCCAAAAATCACCCCAAAAGTTAGGCTCACCCCAGAAATCACTCAAGAAGATCGGCCAGAAATCACCCTAGAAGTTACGCTGGACAGTGGTCAGTGGTTGCTGACCATAACAACCACTGTCGGGCGCCAATGAGTTTACGGGCGCCTAGCCTGTCAGGTGCCCGAACACTAGGCACTAGAGCACTTGGGCGCCCCTGTGCTATTAGGCGCCGGAGAGGCTAATCTTAGTCGTTTGCGAACATTTCTCTCTTGATAAGCATCATACCATATGTTAGGTGTTGGTTTCCCGTTCAGATACGATTCTCTCCATATCCCCGGATTAAAATTTTCTATTAATTAGAAACAATCCGGTTGGAACGAATCTTTCCGAACGACCTTTTTCATCATTGTGTTATTCGATTTGAGTGATCGCTTGAACAAACTTGTTGTTTAAGCAATTCTAACTCCTTTAGCGAATAGCCACGGAATAGATGACGAATTAGATCGCCGATTTTTGTGTTTATCTTCGGGGTCCATGATATACAAATACAATAATTAAAGACAAGAATAAAACTAGATTTATATCTCTTGTTTACCTGTTGATCTTCTATCGTATTCCTATCCTCTTTTTGGACGTCATGTGGGCGACAATCTTCTAAGAAACGAAGTCACCAAAGCCCTCTTCCTTCTTTCACCTTGCGCCGAAAACTTTCCAAAGAAGAAAGTTTTCTTCTTCCTTCTTCCTTGCGCCGAGAGCCTAGTCCTTCTCCAAGGATTCGCACGCCACAAACAAAAGAAGAGAAGTAAAAAGAAGAAGATGAAGAAAGGAAAACTTCTTCCCTTGCTCCAAAACCCGCCAGCCACTACTCTTCCTCCTCCCTTGCTTGCGGCGCCAAAGACCACAAAGAAGGAGAGCTTGCGCCGCCTCTTCCTCTTAGCTTGGTGATGCCAACAGCTAAAGGAGAAGAGGAGAAGGAAAAGAAGATGAAAGAAGATTATCCCTTCTCTTCCTCTTGCTTGAGTCCTTGCCGCAAGCCTCCCTTTTTCTCCTTGCTTGGTCGACGCCGAAACCCTAAGAGAGAGAAGGAGTAAGAGAGGAGAGAATAAGAGGCTTAGGTTAATCCCTTGGGGCTTTGTCTCACGACTCATGAGGTATATATAGGCTACAATAGGGACCATGAGGAGGAGTTGATTTTGGTCTCCTAATGGATCCTAAACCCGACCCATTAATGATAACCCACTCCACTAATGGGTTATCATTGAACTACCGCTCCAACCCCATAATTAAATATGGGCTCCACCATATTATGTGTATATATCTTCTTGTGTTTAAGATCTCGCATGTCTATTAATTAATTAAATTACTGACAATAATTAATTAACATCTAACTCCATGAGTAGTACCACTCAACCTTATCATCATGTCGGACCATGTCCACCTGCAGGATTTACATGATGAACTTTATGAGCTCCTCAAGGGGGCATCATCATCCTAACGCATTAGGACACGGTTTCCTTTTATAATCAATGACACACCATGTAAATAATATTATTTTCCAATTTACCAGGCCTATTGATTTAACGAATAAATCTCGCTCATTGGTAAATCAAAGAAATAGATATTAAGTATATGTGCCCGTTATTATATCGGGATTAAGAGCATGCACACCATAATATCTGAGGTCTGATTCGATTATATAGTCAGTATAAATCGAATCACCGCTAGTCGGTCCTTCTCAATACACACAATGTGTACTAGTGTAATTCTATAGTCAAGATAGACTAATACCAAATTACACTACCACCATTCCGATGGTTTGTCCAAATCCATCTCGGTTGTGAGCCACTACTTATACTTCACAAGAGACTGACAACATGATCTTCTGTGTGACACCATATATCATGTTATCTACACTACAAAGTAAAGGACAATAACATATATAACAAATATAAAATGCAAGCAGTGACCATGTGATTCTTATTCCAAAATAGATGTTCATACAAAAGCTAGACTTTTAGTATACATCCTAACAAGACCTATATTGAGAAGATACTTATAAGGTATGGCATGCAGAACTGTACACCTAGTGACACACCTGTGTCAAGAGGTGACAAGTTTAGTTTGCAGAAGTGTCCATGACTTAAACTTGAAATAAAGGAGATGGAACAATTCTCATATGCATCAGGAGTGGGAAGTCTCATATATGCACAAGTTTGCACTCGACCAGATATAAATTTATAATTGGGGTGCTAGGTAGATATGTTAGTAACCTAGGATCATCACAGTAGAAAGAAGTTAAAAGAGTGATGCGGTATTTGCAAAGAATTAAAAGGCACATGCTCACGTATTGGAGGTCAAATCACCTGGAGGTGATTGGTTATTCTGACTCTGATTTTGCTGGATGCTTGGATAGAAGGAGGTTCACTTCAGGCTATATCTTCATGCTTGTTGGAGGGGCTATATCTTGGAAGAGTGTCAAGCAGATGCTAGTAGCAATTTCTACTATGGAGACAATGTTGGTAGCATACTACGAAGCATCCAATCACAGGATTTGGCTATGGAACTTCATCACAACATTGCATATCATTTATAGCATTGACAGACCACTAAAGATCTACTATGATAATAAATTCGCAGAACTTTATGCCAAGAACAATCGTAATTTATCGAACTCTAAGCACATCAACATCAAGTTTCTAGTGGTTAAAAAGAAAGTCAAGAGTCGTCAGATTATGGTAGACCACATCTACACAGATTCCATATTGGTTGATCCACTCGCCAAAGCCTTGGTGCCTAAGGTGTTTCATGCGCATGTTGTGGATATGAGAGTTCTTCTTATGGGAGAAGAACTCATCTAGTGGGAGTCTGTATTTATTTTATTTCTCTATATTAATAAAGACAAATATTTTATTTTGATTATTGTACATACTTAAAGTTCAAAATATTTGAAAATTTATATGTTTATTTGACACTTTGAATACGATATCATGATTTATTGTTGTTGTTTAGCATTTGATGTTTGTAAATATTCCTTTTGGAATCATAAAGTTTGGATTATGATTTGCTATTACAGTTTATCATAAGGTATTTGCAAATATGATCAGACTCTTTTGGATCACTTTAAACCAGTTGAAAATTGACATGTACTGATCACATTTCATGTAATTTCCACTCTATACATTCGTATTTTGATCTATGTCGTTAATGATATTGGTATTGTGATTACTGTTGGGGCTTGTTACGATCATATACAGTATCTATGACCTCTTTACTCCTATACCAATGAAGTTAATAGACCAGATTATTTATAGGGGTATCTTGTACCCATAAAGATTGATATCAACTAAAATTTTATTTGTATTTAACTTACAACTTACATATAGCCCAAGTGGAAGATTGTTGGATATTATTATCCCTATTAGGTGGGCTTATTTGTAAGTTGCACATGTAAATACAATTTGAGCCTTTAATGCAAAAAGAAAATAGTGTATATACAAAGCAAGAGATGCAGAAAATTTACAAAAAACAACCAAAATAGAGTATGTAGAAAAGGAATTGTGCTATAAATGAAAGTATTCACACAAAGAGAAAAAAATGTCTAGGCTAATTGATGAGCATAGGATAGACACATTTTTATACTACCATTAATACCCATTCACTTGTTATTCTCGGTTCTATTCTATATTGTTGCATCCTATTATATATGATTTTGCTACTTTTACTATTTTAGCTTGGAGAACTGATCTTTATTGGTTTACATTGATAGGATGAGTTTTCGGAGCGAAATGGAGCAAGTTTGGATGAAAAGTCAACTAGACATGGTCACATGCTAAGGAGGCACACACATGAAGAGGACTGCACTATGGACCGATCTTGAAACAGTCATAACATCTTGCTCGGTTGTAGTTTCAGGTTGTTCTTTATATCAAATCGAAGAGGACTTCAACATCAATAATTTTACTTAAGACCTTAGCCCCTAAAAACAATATCTACCAGTGCCAAAAGGAGCCACATGACCGTGCCTCCCCTAGACACAGCCGTATGAAGTGGCATACTCAGACTACACTACAGACCAATTTTGTAACAATCATAACTTCTTCCTCGGTCAGAGTTTTGTGCTGTCATCAAATTGAAGTGGACTTGAAGATATACAACTCTCCTGAAGGTATCAACCCTTAAAAACCAAGTATTGGGGAGGCATGGCCATGTGGGATCGGATATAAACGATAGAGGAGCGGGGGGGGGGGGGTGAATATCGTTCGTAAAAATTTCGGATGAATAGAGCAATTACTCAGCGGAAAAATGAAAACCAATCGCTAACATAAGTTCTTTTTACTTGGTTCGGAGTCACGATCGGCTCCTATTCCAAGGCCCACGGTCCTTGACCATATACGATGGGCAATTCTATATTTTTGTGAAAGATTATAATTCGAGTGTACAAATATAGAATTGAAAAACAGAGTTACAACACTTTAAAGAAAAATCAATTTTACCATCGACCGGAGAGGTTGGAAATTTCCGGAGCAGTGGGTCGTCGTCAGCGCTTGAATCATGAGTACGGAACATGTCGGAGCGGAGCGCTTGAGTGTAAGAATTGAAAGCAATTGATGTGGAAGCCTTGGGGATGAACCCCCTTTTATAGCAATCAGTGGGGCGCCTGTATCGAAGGGGGCGCCTGACACGTGGCCTCTCCTGCGCGAACTCTAATCCGCAGGCTTGGTCAGTGCTTATCCCCTTCATTGAGGCGCGTGAGCTGACTGGGGTGCCTGTGTTAACACAGGCGCCTGAGCTGACTTGTCCAGAGGCTTACGTGGCAGTTTGCTTCGAATGCTTGGAGCAGCCTTGCACTGGGGCGCCTGACTCCTCACAGGCGCCTAGCCCAGTGAGGCGCCTCACACCATTGAGACGCCTGAATGTAGAAACTTCATCCCTTCGTTCTTGCAACCAGGATTAGTTCCAAAACACACAAAGCATATACAAATGATATTTTAACCATGATTGACAGCCTACGTTGTCTTGGTTCTGACTTTGGATCTCCCAAATGGAACCCTAGGTCGAACCGACGCCTAATGTTCCCTCCTACGGGGAACGCACCCTCACCTACTCCTCTCGGGAGAATTTACCTTTTTTCCAACCGACTCTATTGGGTATAGCTTGGCGGGTTTCCCTAGCAAATACCTAGTTGATCTGAGAGACCTCTCTTGTTGGGACCGGGTGTATGTCGACAAGGATACGAGTTCGTAAAATTTAAAATTTTTACGTGCAGCGGAAGAGTTTGCATAAAATAATTTCCTAAATTATTTTAACTTCGTATCTAGCATGCAACCTTATAGTGTATCGACATAATCATAAAATAAAAGTTTGCGAAAAGTAAACTAATTTACTAAGTACCTCGCGTAACTCGAAGTAAGGGATGAGATCCAACCGTAGCGTCCCTTGGAAGCTTCGCCTCTATTCGCGTCCACGCCGAGTTCTCTTCGGGATGACTTCGCAAAGTCACGAGTTTTGTGCCGACGAGAACTACTAGATTCTCGGAAGGCACAACTAGAAGAATAAGAGAAAATAATGAAAAACTAACCAACGAAGTAACGGAATCGAATTCCGGGAAGAGAGGAATCGCTATCCGCTTCTTCTTCTTCGTGTTCGGGTTCTCCTTCTTCTTCTTGAAGCTCACGGCCTCCACCACCTTGGATGTAGGTTGGGCGCCGGCCCTAGGGGAGCTAGGGTGGGCGCCGGCCCTAAGGGAAGAGAAGGAGGAGGAGGAGAGGAGGGATTAAGAGAGAGAGGGAGAGAATAATTAATCTCTTAATTATTTTCGTTAGGAATAAGGGCTAGCCTTTGGTTCCTTTATATAGTAGCAACTCCTTTGCTAAGTCTTCCTCTAAACCGAATTAACAGAATTAGTTATAAGAAATTTATCTTATAAATTTTCTTATTGCTTATTCCTTTTAAGCCCAGTCTTATTATAAACAATTTATAATAAAACAAATTAGTTATCATAAGAGATTTATCCTATAAATTCTCTTATGAATTTTATTATAACTAACTTTATAATAAAACTAATTATTTATCATAAGAAATTTATCCTATAAATTCTTATGAATTAATTCCGTTTAAACCAAGTCTTTATTATAAACTAATTTATAATAAAAACTAATTCTTCTTCTCTTTAAATTATGGAATAAATTTTATAAGAAATTTATAAACTTTCTTATTATGGATAAATCAATTCATAATTGATTTTATAAAATTAAAATAAACCCAATTCATGGATTATTTTAATCTTCCATAAAAGAATAAATTTCTATAAATTTATTTATATAAATTTCTTTATACAAATTTCTTTATCCACAATTTATAAAATAAATCGCGCTGGATTTATCTTATTAATTAAACCAATTAAATTGGTTTTTCTCCCTTTAATGGCCGACCACCCAAGGAGGGTTAACACCCTCTTTGGCCGGCCAAAACCGACCCGAACCGATCGCGAATTAAACTCATTTAATTCGCCCAAAAAGCCTTCAAAAGACTTAGCCATTTTTAGCTTCCATTGCGCCTCTGACTAACTCAGATTCGACTTATTTCTCTTGATCGGAAAATCTAATTTTCAACTCGTTTTAAATCCCTCGATTTACTCGTAGTGCGTGTGACTAAATAGGCTTTCGATTTATGTTGGCCGTCTATAATTAACTAATTATAGAACGATCATGAGTGGCACCTAGTAGTACATCATGATCCCCAATTAATCGAAAGATCAACGGTTTAACCTCAGAAGAAATTATTCTGAAACCCTTCAGCAGCTCTAATGAATCGTGCCCCATTCCCTTCACCACCTTATACCCACTTGGTTCAGGACACGGTCAATGGTGTCAGTCCCCACTAGGCTGACTACGTCACACCTAGCCCAAGTAATGTCTTACTCGTCCTTTGGATTTCTAATTACTCTCATGTATTTTAGAGACTCTCACTCTAAACATGATATGCTCTGGCCAGAGGCTTTGAGTAACAATCCGACGATAGGCCTGGGTATACATCTCCTCGCAAGGAGTGGTGAATCCTTTGTAGGCTGTTCAAACATCTTCGGGCACTTCGGCTTATACCCGATCATCCTGGGTCCACACCTCCTTGGAGATGCTTGCTTAAGATGTCAAAGTATAAGTCTCCATGACCAAGATGACTTGAACACCGCAAGTCAAAGGAACATCGCACTTAAGCCGCAGTAAGATCTTCATTGACATATCTACATGTAGATTCCCATATGAAGTCTTACAGCTAGTCACTCCAATGAACTAGTTCCCTTAACTAGCATCCATGTTTATCTCCGGACATCCCAAGGCCACCAGCCAGTGAGAATCAGCTGATTAGAGAATAACCCATGCTAGTCTTAACAGAACTGATAATGTCCGTTTTTATCAATTCATCGACTAGGGATATTTTCAATACTTCACATTTGCGCATTTAGAGATAATCACTAGTTGTGATCTCATCACAAATTCTCTTATGCTGTGAGTTGTATTGCGGACATTCAGTAGATGAGTTTAAGATCCCAATCAAATACACAAGCATGTATACTCAAATAGTGAATTATCATTTATTAATATAAATGTTTTACAATCATAAGGCGATTGCCTTAGGACACTTCTCTCATATCACTAACATCTCTACGCCTACGGATTAAAAAATTTAATCTGAGTAGAGAGCCGTTTCCCATCGACCGTCTCATACTGTATCGAACGACCCAAATTGCAACTTAACCAATTACCAAAATTGGCCTTGCAATTTGCTCGACTGTTCGACCGCGGAAAAGGTGACGAGTTGATCGCCGACTTTTGTGTTTATGGTCGAGGTCCAGTTAAGAATTTATTAAACATATTTTACAAGCAAAACAATAAATTCTAACACATAAAATGACAAGACATATTGACATGGCACATACGCGACATAAGGAAATATAAAGGAGCGTATGGAAGGTTATACCTTTACGATCACCTCGCGGTCTTCTACCTTATGTCCCTCCCTTAGTGGACGTCGTGTGGGAGATGATCTACCATGATCCGAGATCACCAAGACCTCCAAACAATCCACTTCTCTAACCGGCCGAAAACCCTAGTCCCTAGGGTTTGCGCTGCAGGCCACCTCTTTCCCCCCTTTGTGCCGCCGTCCACCGGAGCCGGCTCTAAGCCCTCCGGATCAGCAGTACACCTTGAGAGGAAGATGAAGAAGAAGAAGAAGGTAAGAAACAACCTTCTTCTCAACCACAAAAGCCCACGCAACCTCCTCTTCTTCTTGCTTGCGGCGCCGGCGCAACCCTAGGTTGCGCCGCCTACAGCCGGCTTCCAACGCCTCCCTCGACCTCCCTGATCACAACACAAGGTAGAGGACTCCTCTACCTTGCTTCTGTAAGCCTCGTCCAAAGTTTGGTGGAGGAGGGATGAAGAACCGAGGAGATCTTCCTCTTCTTCTTTGTTGCGCCGCCGAGAGAGAGAGAGAGGGAGAGAGGAGAGGGTTTTTGGTCTTGGCTCATGGATTGATTAATTGGCTTGGTTTCTTGATCTCATAGGGTATTTATAGGGCTAAGGCAGGGACCAATGTTGGACCTTGGATGGCTAGAGAGGGGGGGGGGTGGGTGAATATAGCCAGATACCGATATTTAGCGCTTATCGAATTTCTGCACTTCAAACGTTAGTAGCACAGCGGAAGCTAAAAGAAAAACAGAGTATGCAGAAATGAAAACGCTAAGCTAAGAGCAAACACAAGAACACAAATAAGAGGATTTACAAGGTTCGGGGATAACTTGCCCCTACTCCTTGGCGTGCCCGTAAGGTGGGCGATCCTTTGATCGTCGACAGATCAAGCCCCGGAAAATCCGGATAATAAGCAACCTCCTTCTCGGTGGAGTAACCTCTCCACAGCGTTTCAACAAGGATAAAGTTTTAAGCACAATGAAATACAAGAAAGATCTTACTTAGCACTTAGGACAGCAAGAACTCAGACAAACTTCTCCCGAGCTCCACTCAGTGCAGATCACACGCAAGAATCCCCTTCTTCGTGTCTTCTCGCTGATGGACTCGCCAAGCCTTCTGACTCTTCTTCCCAATGCTCAAGTAATAGATGGTTGCTTCAAAGATTGTAGTTGCTTGCTCAAGAGATGATGGACGTAATCGCACAAGCACAAGAATGCAGTAAGGAGAAGTTACAGTAAGTTCTAGCGAGAAGTCTCTTCTCCACTTCTCCGCTACACAACTTAAGTCTTCTCCACCAGCGCCAGGTCACCACCTCACTGCAGCCTCTAGCTGCTCACCTGCCAATGCCAGCTACCACTGAGCTCTCCCTGGACTCCCTGAGCTTCCCTCAGCCAAGCTCCAGTCAGCAGCTCCAGCCGTTGCAACCTGAGATGGCAAATGGACAAACCTGCTCCAAAGAAAGGCTTCCATTGACTCTCCTTGAGTGTTTGAATCCATCCCTATCACTTGCAGCTTAATCAGACCATTAGAATAGCATATCACATAGAGAATCATGCATCAGAGATTAAGAGCAGGCAAATCAGATCTGTTCAGTCATGTTCAGAGCGTCTGACAGTGCATTTTGAATTAAAGTGATCGGTCACCGGACCGATTAGGACTATCCCAGACCGATCAGGCTCCAACCTGATCGGTCCCTAGTGAGAAACTTGAGATCGCAAGCTCGTATGATCGGTCACCCCGACCGGTCACCACATCGGTCACCAAATCGATCCGGAAGTCAGCTTGCCACAATCCCGCTCGGAACCCACTGGCTGATCGATCACCAGACCGATCAGGCCGATCCCAGACCAATCAGGCTCCAACCTGATCGGTCATGGTGAGAAACCTCACGACAGTTGATCATTCATTCTGATCGGTCGCGGATTCTCCCTAATCGGTCACCAGACCAATCAGGAGCCGATCAGTAGGTTTGCCAAAGACCTACTGGATGCTCCTTGATCGGTCACCGGACCGATCAGGAGCAGATTAGCAGGGGAACTCAAACCACTTGTGAGCTCCCCGATCGGTCACCAGATCGATCAGGAGCCGTTCAGTGAGTGAAACGCATACTCCTTGATCGGTCACCAAACCGATCAGTCATCGCTGGATCGGTCACCAGACCGATCCACGAAGGAGCACCGTGCCAACTTCCCTGATCGGTCACCAGACCGATCCATGGGCTCCAACCTAGCCCAACAAGCTAGGGTTTCACCCAACCTAGCCCTCCAAGCTAGGACCTGACCCTCCAAGTCAGGATTTCATCCAACCTATCCCTCCAAGCTAAGACTTTTCACCTAACCCTCCAAGTTGGGACTTTTCACCTAACCCTCCAAGTTAGAACTTTTCACCTAGCCCTCCAAGCTAGGACTTTTCACCCAACCTTCCAAGTTAGGACTTTTCCACACCTAGCCCTCCAAGCTAGGATTTTTCACACCTAACCCTCCAAGTTAGGACTTTTCACCTAGCCCTCCAAGGTAGGACTTTTCACCTAGCCCTCTAAGGTAGGACTTTTACACACCTAGCCCTCCAATCTAGGATTTTCCACACCTAACCCTCCAGGTTAGAATTTCTCCACACCTAGCCCTGCAAGCTAGGATTTTATTAAACCTAGTTCCACTAGGTATGCCTAGTCCACGACCAGGACTTAAACCCAATCATAATCATAATCATCAACCTAAACTAAAATCGATGTCAACACCGAAACAACAATCATGGTCAGACTGCATCAACAATCTCCCCCTTTTTGTTGTTTGACAATCCGATTTAAAGTTTAGGGATTCGAAATAAATTTTCTCAAATTTCAGAATCATAGGGGAATCAGGATCCTCCCGGTACAACATTATCATCCAAACTTAACCAACCACACTCTCCCCCTTTGTCAAACACTGAAAAGGGTCTAGACGGGTTGTTAAGATTAAACATACTCCCCCTCAACCCTAGGGGTATCCCAATACAACAAAAGATATGATTGAATTTTGAAGGCATATGAACACATACGCTAAGATAAGGCATGGCAAAGCAATCATATGTATCATATGAACATGACATCATAAGCATAATCATAACAACGCATAACATCAGATGAATGAAGCATAAGCAAAATCTAGTCATAGAAATAAGGCATAAAGCATAGCCTGGAAAGTCAAGTGCATCATACATCAAAACCAGACAACCAAGTAGATGTATATCAATGCATCAAAATCAAGACAAAAGCGTCACAAGGCCATAAGAGTCATGAGGCATACAGCCCGAAAGTCATACAATCCAAACAGTCAGATAGACAAATCACAAGCAGATGCAGAGTATATCAACCATCGGTGGGGGGGGGGGTCATCATGCATAGGGTCATCCATCGTGGCATCATCATGTGCAAAAGACCCAGGTGCAGCACTGCCGGAGGGCGCATCTCCCGAAAATGTGTGGCGGCGCCACTCATCATACCAAGTCTGCTGTAGCCTACGGACCCCGGAGACATCAGACTCTACCGCGGTCAGTCTGCGATCGAAGGAGCAAAAACCTGAGTGGACCTCCTCGCGATTGAGCTCTCTCAAGTGAAGATCATGCTGGATCGTCCGATCCAGCTCAGAAATCTGCTAGTGTAGGTCCGGCTCTGGCTCATCGTCATAGTCATCAGCAACAGCGGGAGCCTCCTGATGAGCAGCTGGGGCTGCTGGTATCTGAACATGCGCACCCCTAGGAAGCTCGCCTAAACCCCGCCCATCCTTCCATACAAGAGTCTGATCGTCTGACCCAACAACAATACCAGATTTGGCAAACGCGCGTTTGCCCAATCGGCAATCCTGTCTGACCATGGGCACTATCCGGCCCTTGGTTACATCAACTCCCACTGACATAAGCCAGTCGGTGATGACGTGACCAAAGGGCATAAAGACAGTGTGACGACTGGGCTCATGATAGGAAATGATGGACTGAAAGATGCTCTAAATAATGTCAAAGTCAAGACGGCAGTGCATGCCATAGAGAATCAAGCAGTGGTAGGGTCGGATCTCGGTCAAAGGCTTTGAAGTGATCAGCAGGATACAGTTGGTGATTATCTTGAAGAGTACGTAATCAGTAGGAGAAAGTTGAAGGGCCGCAAAAGTCGAAAAATCATGCCCTAACTCATCAAGACCAGCCGGTAGAGGATGCCCGAAGAAGTGCTGGTAAATGCTATCAGGGGTAACGTCCGCAAAGGGAGGCAGCAAGGGGTCAGGAAGCTCAGGGTAGATAGAATAAAAGTTTGGCGGTCGACGAGCGCCAAGATACTCTGCCAGTATCTCATAAGAGAAATCAAGGTTTCTCTTGGCGACTCGAGTGGTGAATTCAAAGCCCCCTTGAGGCCCTTGTTGGAGGTTGTTGTAAAACTCGGAAATAAGATCATAGTTTATCGTCCACTCCAGGGAGAGAAGAAAGCCAATGTTGTAGAAAGTGACTATCTCCATGATGGAGGGACAGTGCTCGGATAGAAACAGAACATCAATTGATCGACAGGAGAGTAACTTGAAGGTGCGGGATTGAAAAGCCTATTCACAGGCAGCATTGGGAAAATGAGAACTTGAGGAAGACTGAGGCCTTCGGGAGGGCGTAGATGAAGAAGGGGCTTTGCCCTTCGAGCCACCCTCCACTGGTTCTTTCCCTTTGGATGACTTTCTAGAAGAATTAAAGAATTGATCATACACAGGATTTGAATTAATCAGTGGGGTCAGAAAAAGTCACGACACCAGGTTGATACAAATCAAAGAATCACAAAGATGCGAGTTGATCAAAAATCAAATAACAGAGAGATGTGATTGAGTTTAGGTCATGGCATAGGCAAAGAGTCACGGCAAACACCACAAGATAAACATTTTGATTAGCACAAACACATGATCGATGAAGTAATCTGTAAGATGAAATGAAACAAAAACTTACTTAGGTGCCATGGACTGAAGGTTCTGAAGGCTTGAAAGAGAGCTCGCGCAGGAGAATGCTCTCGGCCCAAGAAATGTGCTTAAGACCTTGAGCAAGAAAAAAACTTGCCGAAGACAAGGAAGAGCTCATAGGACACCATCTCAGGAACGTACGCACACAGAAGCTCACGTGCAAGAGGAAGAGAGGAAGACGATCGCACGCGCAAAAGGTGAGTTTCGGCACTAGGGTTCGGTAATGAGGGGTTTTGGGAGAGTTAATAGGTTGGTGGATCGGTCCACCAACCGAAATTTAATGTGATCGAATGGATCACCGTTCGATCTGGTAGTGCCCAGACCGATCAGGCTCCGGCCTCATCGGACTGGCCTGGTCCTGATCGGTCCTGGTGACCGATCAGGCATGCTCCTGATCGATCGGGGGATCGATCAGGAAGCGATCAGTAGGTTTGGAGGTTTTTTCCGTGAGCCCCCTGATCGGTCTGTGGACCGATCACCACAGGGTGCCAGATCAGTCCGGGGACCGATCTAGACCAACACAGAATGTTTGGTCAATTTTCGTGAAGGGTTCTGTGACCTTTTTGATCGGCCTGTGGACCGATCACCACAGGAGAGATCGGTTCGGGGACCGATCAGTCATATGCCTGATCGGTTCGGTGACTGATCAGGCTTCCTGGTAATTCCTGATACGATCTGAAACTTTCAATTTCAGATTTCCAGACGATTGGGGATAAGATCTGATACAGATTATCGATCTTTGAAGTGATCCCTTGACTAAACTTGGTCCCTAAACAAGGATCAAAGGTCCTTATGGGTGTAACAATCAATTTGCTCCGCTCAAGTGGAGTCAAACTCAATCAACAAACATCCATTCAATTTCAACCAAGTTTGTATCTAATTCAAGTTTTCAATCAAGTTTCTTTGATTGGAATGTCCAAGTATGATCATGGGGCCAAATACACATGTGTTATGCATTGGTTTTCCCCATACTTGGTCACCGAAGTGATTTTTATCTCGTCAACCAAATCTCTCAAGGGATGCAATGACATTTCGAGAAATTTAGTTGATCCTAACATATCACCCCATTTCTAGCAAACAAAAATATTTTGTTGAACCTTATAGTTTGTGTGAGATGTCCCCAAGTTACCCAATTGTTTCCCATCAATTTCGAAATGATCATCAAGGATTTTGAATGCATTTTGATGTCTATGAAGCGCGACACATTCTCAACTCCCTTCTTAAGAAACTAAACTCATTTTCGGGGAGTGATTTAGTGAAAATGTCTGCTAAATTTGATTTGGACTCTACATATGAGAGTACAACATCTCCTCTAGCAACATGATATCTAATGAAGTGGTGACGCACTTCAATATGTTTGGTCTTAGAGTCATGGACTGGATTCTTAGTTAGGTTAATTGTGCTAATGTTGTCACACAACACTTGCACACCCTTGCAGCTTAATCCATAGTCCTCTAGAGTATGAATCTCCACAACAATTGCGATATGCTCTCTCCCATAGCAATATATTCTGCCTCGGTCGTGGAGAGAGCAACACAATGTTGCTTCCGACTTGACCAACTAACTAAAGCTGATCCTAAAAATTGACAACCCCCACTAGTGCTTTTCCGATCCAACTTACATCCAGCGTAGTCGGAATCGGTATAGCCGATTAGGTCAAATGATTCGGTACGGGGGTACCATAGACCAACACTAATTGTGCCCTTAAGATATCTCAAAATTCTCTTGACAGTAATTAAGTGAGATTCCTTGGCACAAACTTGATATCTAGCGCACATACCCACAGCAAAGAGTATATCAGGTCGACTAGCTGTGAGGTATAGCAGACTACCTATCATTCTTCGATATTGAGTCAAATCAACAGGTTTACCACTCTCATCATTGTCTAATCTTGTGTTTATAGCCATGGGAGTGGTTACCTCCTTTGAATCACTCATGTTGAATTTTTAAAGCATCTCTTGAGTATATTTCGATTGGTACACATGGATCCCATCCCGGGTTTGTTTGATTTCAAGTCCAAGGAAGAAAGTCAACTCTCCCACTAGACTCATCTCAAATTCACTTTCCATGTGTCCAATGAACTCATTTAAATAGCCCTTGTTGTTTGAGCCACAAATAATGTCATCGACATATACTTGGGCTACAAATATATTGTCACCATCTCTACGTAGAAACAGTGTAGGGTCTATTGGCCTCTTACAAAGCTTTTTTCAATTAGGAACGTCGACAACCGCTCATACTAAGCTCGGGGTGCTTGTTTAAGGCCATAAAGTGCCTTCTTGAGCTTGAACAAATGGTTCGGAAATTCGGAACTCTCAAACCCCGGAGGTTGTTCGACATAGACCTCTTCTCTAATTAAATCATTTAGAAAGGCCGATTTGACATCCATTTGATATAGCTTGAAACCACGATGTGCTGCAAATGCAAGCATCAATCGGATGGACTCTAATCGGGCCATGGGAGCATATGTCTCATCATAATCAAGGCCTTCAACTTGACTGTAGCCCTTGGCCACTAAGCGTGCCTTGTTTCTTATGATTTCTCCCTTGTGCTTCAATTTATTTTTGAAGACCCATTTGGTTCCAATAATGGTGGTCTTTTTGGATCTAGGGACTAAGTCCCAAACTTGACTTCTTTCGAATTGACCTAGTTCATCTTGCATAGCAATGATCCAATCGGGATCATTTAATGCTTCATCAATTTTCCTAGGTTCAATTTCAGAAATTAAAGCAACTTCATTAGCCTCATTCCAGAAGAATGATCTAGTCCTAACTCCATGGTGGATATCTCCAACAATTTAGTCTTGGGGATGACTAGAGGCTAACCTAGTTTGCCTAGGTGTTGGTGGTGCTTCTTGAATGGTTTCACTAGACATTAGCTCAGCCTCGGGATCCGGCTGATCTATGTGTTGTCTAGGCTCACCGTCATCGGACTCATCACCATCAACAACAATTGGACTTTCATTCAAACTTAGTCTCCTAAGTTCGAATTGGACTTCTTCGACATATTCTGATTGATCATTTGCTTTTGGAATTTCTTCAAAAACCACATTAGAAGACTCTTCAACCAATCTAGATTTCTTATTGTAGACTCGGTAGGCTTTGCTAACTAGGGAGTACCCGACTAGTATCCCTTCATCAGCCCTTGCCGTGAACTTTCCAAGATGGTCCTTGGTGTTTAGAATAAACACCTTACAACCAAACACCTTAAGGTGTTTAACCGTAGGTGGTTTTCCAAACCAAAGTTCATGAAGAGTCTTTCCTAAGAACCTATGGATGAGGACTAGGTTTTGCACGTAGCAAGCTGTGTTTACAACTTCGGCCCACAAGTAGCTCGGTAGTGAGTACTCATTAAGCATGCTTCGTGCAACCTCTTGTAGAACACGGTTCTTCCTCTCTACAACACCATTTTGTTGTGGTGTTCTAGGAGTGGAGAACTCATGTCTATACCCTCTATCTTGACAAAACTCTAAAAATTGTTGGTTTTGAAATTCACCTCCATGATCACTTCTTATTGTCTTAATAGTTGATGATTTTTCATTTTCAACTCATCTACAAAAAGAAATGAAAACATCTAAGGTTTGGTCCTTATATTTAAGAAATTAAGTCCATGTATATCTAGTAAAATCATCAATGATAACAAAGTAATATCTACTTCCATTCAATGATATGATAGTGCTACAATCAAACAAGTCCATATGAAGTAAATCTAAAGCAGTAGATATACTTACAACGCTTTTACCTTTATGTGCAGATTTTGTTTGCTTACCCATTTGACATGCATCACAAAGTTTGTCCTTTTCATACTTGATGCTTGGTAAGTCACGAACTAAACCCTTGTTGGCCAACTTTCGGATGTTCTTCATGTTCACATGTGCTAGTCTCCGGTGCCAAAGGATGGACTCCTCTTCTTTTGACATGAAACACTTATCAAAAGCATTAATAGCACTTTTAAAAGAAACTTGGTAAATATTATCTACTCTTGTTCCTACTAGTACTGTGTCAACATTGTCATGTTGTCTAGCTAGACATTGACTTGATTTGAAATCAATTGTGTAACCCGCATCACACAATTGACTGACACTTAGGAGATTAAATGTCATCCCCTTGACTAGAAGGACATTCTTAATCCTAAGACATTCAGATATTTGAATGTCTCCTATTCCTATGACCTTAAGACTACCATTGTTACCAAATGAAACATTACCTCTACTTTTTCTTTGAAGTGTGGTAAACAATTATCTATCCCCGGTCATATGTTTGGAGCATCCACTATCAACAAACCAAGTTGATAGATGCTCCCCCTCAATCACAACCTACACAATTCGAAAAATAGAAGTTTTAGGTACCCACACCTTGGGACCTAAAGCACCTACTAAACAAGACTTAGGCACCCATGCCTTGACAACTTTCTTTTGTACCTTGGGTGTCTTAGATTGTCTCATATCAGTCCTAGACATCAAAGACACGAATGATGGTTCTTTGGGTCGGTAACCAATACCGACCCTATTGTAGACCGCCCTTTGGGCATTCAAGATCATGTCTAGGGTTTTGAGCTAGTTGAGAATTTCTCAAGAATACTCTTGAGCCTCTCAACTTCACTCTTTAATGATTTATTTTCATCCTCTAGCAATTCAACATGCAAATCATCTATGCTCTCATCCCTAGAGGACTTCAATAGTTCTACCTCAATTTTCAAGGATTTAATCTCATCCTCTAACATTTCAACATGCAAGTCGTCTACATCCTCATCCCTAGAGTATTTCAATTGTTCAACTTCTAATTGCAATAATTTAACCTTATTTTTTGATTTTTTCAGCATATTGGTTAAGCATGCAATTGCTCTATAATATTTTTCAAGTTTGGGAGAGGTTACCTCTTCACATCCGAAGATGATGAAGCCGCATTTGAGGAGTCGGAGGATTCATCACTGCTTTCTTCTCCTTCAAGAGCCATGAGTGCCACATGCCGTGTACTCTTCTCCTCCTTCTCTTCATCGGATGAACTTGAGGAGGATTCATCCCAAGTGGCCTTCAAGGCCTTCTTCTTTTTCTTTGATTTCTCCTCTTTCTTCTTGGATTTCTCCTCCTTCTTCTTTAGCTTTGGGCATTCACTCTTGAAGTGCCCTTTCCTGCCACACTCATAACAAGAAACATTAGACTTATCAACTTTAGTTTCACTAGGGTTACCTTTACCCTTGAAGCGCCGACCCTTCCTCATCATCCTTCGAACAAAATTTGCCATCTCGGAGGAAGAAGACCCGCTGCCATCTTCCTCGGAATTGGACTCGGATTCGGAAGAGGATGAAGATGAAGAGACTTCCTTCTCCTTCTTCTTCTCCTTCTTCTTCTTGTTGGATCGTTCCCCTGCAACTAAGGCAATCCCCTTCTCCTTGTGGCCTTTGTTAGCCATTTCATGTAATTCCATTTCACAAAATAGATCATCTAGTTTAACAATTGATAAGTCCTTGGAAACTTTGTAGGCATCCACCATGGATGACCACAAAGCATTCCTTGGAAATGCTTTTAACACATACCTCACAAGGTCGCGATTCTCGACCTTTTCATCAATAGAATGAAGACCATTGAGGACTTCCTTGAACCGACTATGTAGCTCACTTACGATTTCATTCTCCTTCATGGAGAGGTTTTGGAGTTGGTTGAGGAACAAATCCCTCTTGGCGATTCTTGAATCTCGGGTGCCCTCGTGGAGTTCTATGAGCTTGTTCCACAAATCTTTTGCACTTATAAATGGACCAAACTTGATGAGTTGGTCTTTGTTCATACCGCATTGTAGGGTCACCACCGCCTTCGCGTCGGCTTCACTCTTCTGAGTTTGCTAAGCCGTCCAACGCCAAGATTCTAGTTATTTGCCTTCATCATCCTTAGGAGGGGTAAAACCCTCCTTCACCGCGAACCAAGTCTTGATATACATCTTAAGATAGTATTCCATCTTCGATCTCCAATATTGAAAATCTGCTCCATCGAAGAAGGGTGGACGAGTGGTGCTAAAACCTTCTCTCAAAGCCATTTTTGATAGCTCTTGGTTGTTAATCCGCTTGTATATAGCCCCAAGCTCTGATACCACTTGTTGGACCTTGGATGGCAAGAGAGGGGGGGGTGAATATAGCCAGACACCGATATTTAGCTCTTACCGAATTTCTACACTTTAAACGTTAGTAGCACAGCGGAAGCTAAAAGAAAAATAGAGTATGCAGAAATGAAAACGCTAAGCTAAGAGCAAACACAAGAACGCTAACAAGAGGATTTACAAGGTTCGGAGATAACTTGTCCCTACTCCTTGGCATGCCCGTAAGGTGGGCGATCCCTTGATCATCGGCAGATCAAGCCCCTGAAAATCCGGATAATAAGCAACCTCCTTCTCGGTGGAGTAACCTGTTAGTGATATGAGAGAAGTGTCCTAAGGCAATCGCCTTATGATTATAATCATTTATTCTAATAAATGAATATTCACTATTTGAGTGTACATATTTGTGTATTTGATTGAGATCTTAAACTCATTTACTGAATGTCCGTAATACAATTCACAGCATGAGAGAATTTGTGATGAATTCAAAACTAGTGATTATCTCAACATGTGCAATTGTGAAGTATTGAAATTGTCCCTAGTCGATGAATTGATAAATACGGACACTATCAATTCTGTTGAGACTAGCATGAGTTATTCTCTAAACAGCTGATTCTCACTGGCTGGTGACATTGAGATGTCCAGAGATAAACATGAATGCTAGTTAAGGGAACTAGTTCATTGGAGTGACTGGCTGTAAAACTTCATATGATAGTCTACATATAGATATGTCAGTGAAGTTCTTACTACAGCTTAAGTTCGATGTTCCTTTGACTTGCAGTGTTCAAGTCATCTTGGTCATGGAGACTTATACTTTGACATCTTAAGCAAGCATCTCCAAGGAGGTGTGGACCTAGGATGATTGGGTATAAGCCGAAGTGCCCGAAGATGTTTGAACAGCCTACAAAGGATTCACCACTCCTTGCGAGGAGATGTATACCCGAGGCCTATCATCAGATTGTTACTCGAAGCCTCTGGCCAGAGCATGACATGTTCAGAGTATGAATCTCTTAAATACATGAGAGTAATTAGAATCCGTAGGACGAGAAAACGTTACTTGGGCTAGGTGTGACGTAGTCAACCTAGTGGGGACTGACACACATAGACCATGTCCTGAACCAAGTGGGAATAAGATGGTGAAGGAAATGGGGCATGATTCATTATAGCTGCTGAAGGGTTTCAGAATTGTTTCAGAGGTCAACCGTTGATCTTTCGATTAATTGGGGATCATGATGTACTACTAGGTGTCACTCATGATCGTTTTATAATTGATTAATTATAGACGACCAACATAAATCGAAAGCCTCATTAGTCACACGCACTACGAGTAATCCGAGGGATTTAAAATGAGTTGAAAATTGGATTTTCCAATCAAGAGAGATTAAGTTTGGTTGAGCCAAACGATAAGTCAAATCTGAATTTTTCAGAGACGCATCGGAAGCATAAAATGGTTAAGTTTTTTGAAGACTTAATAGATGAATTAAATAAGTTTAATTCATTGGAGCTTGGCTTGGATGGGCCGGCCAAAGAGGGCCTCCATCCTCTTTGCTTGGCCGACCACAACAAAGGGAGAGAACCAAGTTTTTGGTTCAATTTATAAAATAAACCAAGTGTGGTTTGTTTTATAAAATTATGGATGATATAAATTTTTATATAATAAACCAAGGTTTGGTTTACTTTTCATGGAAATTAAAATGAACCATGGATTAGTTTATTTTATAAAATCAATCATGGGTTGATTTACCATGATAAGGAAATTTATTCCATAAGAGAGAAGAGACTTGATTGATTTTTTTATCATGAATTAAAATATGATTTTAACCATGATATAAAATCAAATTTGGCATGATGGAATAAGTTATTCCATATTTGAGAGGCTTGATGGTTGAGAGGCCACTATATAAAGGACCCAAGGCAAGACTTGGGTGAGAATATAGAGATGAAGGCATAGGCTCTCTCCCTCTCTTTCTCTCCTTCTCTTCTCCTCTTCTTGCCGTGCGCCAACCAGCCCCAAGAAGGAGCACCAGCCGACCGCCCCTGCCCTTTCCCTGCTGACCACCACCTACTGCCGGAAGAAGGTGTTGCCGGAATTAGAGTTTGCCTCAAGGATCTTTTTGCCGCAAGCCGCTTCTTTTGCTTCGCCGGAATTTTGATTCCGGCCATCCTTTTGTGGTTAGTCTTCCGACTTCTATCTTGGGTTTTCTTGTCGCGTTCTCAGAGAATCTAGTAGTTCTTGAGAACACGAAACTCGTGGCTTTGCGAAGTTATGCCGATGATACTTAGCGTGGACGCGAATAGAGGCAGAGCTTCCAAGGGACGCTTACGGTTGGATCTCGTCCCTTGCTTCGAGTTACGCGAGGTAATATGTAAATTAGTTTATGTTTCTGCAAAATTTTAAATATATGATCATGTCTACACAAGATAAAATTACATGCTTAGATGTGTGGTTAAATAATTTGAGAAATTATTTATGCTAAATCTTCCGCTGCACGTAATTAATTTTAAAATTACGAACCCGCATCAATGTCAACATGCACCCGGTCCCAACTGTGGTATTAGAGCCGAGGTTTGTGTTCGACATAATCATATAATTATTTTGCTGAAAGCTTTATCATGACTCAATTTTGGAAAATTTTCAATTATGGAAACTTTCCAATTATGGTAAATTTTCGATTTAGGAATTTCAAAGTTTGGAAATCCTCATGAAATTTCGCAAACTTTTTAAATATCTCTGTTTCTGAAATTTTATAATAATTATGAAAACTTTCCATTTTTGGAAACTTTCCAATTTTGGAAATTTCCAATTTTAGAAATTTTCTAATTTTGAAAAAACGTAAGTTTTCTTTGTACCAGAAACTTACAATTATTCTGAAAACCTTTTATTTTTGGAAAGTTTACATTTATGGAAAGCTCGCAATTTTGGGCACTTTCTTTCAAGAAAGTCTAGACAAATTATGGGAATATTAATTGACATTTAAATTTATAATTGGAAATTAAATTATTTACAAAATTCTTTATTTTGGATTGAGCCTCGGGGAGCCGTCCAATTTAAAGTTAGTTGTTATAATTAAATTTCCTAAATTGAATTTAAGCTGTCAAATGTTTAATTTGGATTGAATCTCGGGGAGCCGTCCAAATTAAGTTATTGATATTAATTTTCCATAAATAAAATATGTGATCAAATCTTGGAAAATTTTGAGGTGATTCTCAAACGATAATTTCCTTATTTGATTTATGAGGTGATGCTCTTACATATTATTGTCTCCAAAATTAATTAGAAAAATTGTTTCCTATAGAGTATATTTCCTTAAATAAGATTTTCATGAAAATAATATGTGGTTGAATTAAGGGAATCTGTCTCTTAATTTAATAAGATTTGATTTAGAGAAATCAAAGTCTTAAACATATTATTTCCGAAATTGATTATGATAATTCAGAAAATTGTTTCCCAAAACAATTCCTTGAATAAAGTATGAAATTAGAATTAGGAAATCCGGTTCCTAATTCAATTAATGAGACTTGATAAATTAAGTCACATACATACTTTATTAAGGAAATTGTTAGAACATGACATAATTATATGTCATGAATGTGCATAAAAGGAAAAGGATGAGACCCAAAACCCCTTACAAAATATTAAGGCCATCATCTTCCATTAATATGGTTAGAACCGGAGTTTTGTTTCTCGTTTGGGTTGATGGACACATCCATGCCCGGCTTGAACCTCAACATGTTCAAACCATGGAATTAGTTTATGATTAATATAGTTGGAGTCAGAGGTTAATCCTTAGTTTTGGTTGTTGGACACATCCAAGCCTGACTAAACGATTGAATGAGCTCCAACCATATTAAAACTATTTCTTGATTAATGGGTCAGCTTTAAGCTTGGAGCATCGATTTGTTTTGCCACAGCCAAGGTCGATGTAAAGAGAGGTGCAGTTGGGTGCTATGTATATTGTTGCATACTTGTTAATGAGTTAACAACCCAATGATTTATGCAAACATTCAATTAGTTGATAGCAAAATGTGATAGTTACATATGTATAATATGTAATCGGTATAATTACCTACCTTCATAGCTAAGAATAACTTGATGAACTCTAGCCATGGTTGTTCTTATCTATGGTTGGATATCAACCAATTTGGAGATATTCCTACGATCTCCTGAATTGATAAAAAGGGTTATTCAATTCGAAAAATAAATAGGATTTAATTAATGTATATTGATGCATTCTTTATCATTCTCATCACATAACCTCAATTTGTATTTCTAGGATAATCACCTGATCATGTGTTCTCTGAATTTGCGTTCCATTTTGGACACCAATAAGCTGGCTGGGCCAAACTTCATGGACTGGCTTCGAAACCTGAGGATAGTCCTCAAGGTAGAAAAGCTTGCTTATGTCCTTGAAGAACAACATCCCAACCATCCTCCTGAAGATGCAACTCCAGACCAGTTAGTGGCCTATCAGAAACATGTGGCTGATTCTGAACTTGCTAGTTGCATCATACTGGCCGCTATGGTACCTGAGCTACAAAAGCAGCATGAGCATATGGATGCTCATACCATCATCTTCCATCTTCATGAGTTGTTTGAAGAGCAGGCGAGATCCGAAAGGTTTGAGGTCTCCAGACTCCTCTTCACCTCTAAGATGCAGGAAGGCACTTCTGTTTCACAGTTTGGGTTGAAGATGTTGGGGTACATTGAGCAACTAGGCACACTCGGATTTGCAATGGATCACGAACTAAGTATTGACTTAATT
Organism: Boesenbergia rotunda; assembly: GCA_024364735.1. NCBI lineage: Eukaryota > Viridiplantae > Streptophyta > Magnoliopsida > Zingiberales > Zingiberaceae > Boesenbergia > Boesenbergia rotunda. Next base: position 900,477 of record JAGFNQ010006288.1, read on the forward strand.
CTGCATTGTTTGCCCAAGAGTTACTCACAGTTTGTGATGAACTATCGGATGAACAAACTGGAGACTACCATTCGTGAGTTGCTTAACCTGCTGAAGACTGTAGAGCCTTCTGTAAAGCAGGATCAGAAGACGGTACTGTTAGTTGGTTCCTCAAAGAAAGGCTCTAAGAGGAAGTCCAAAGAAAAAAATAAGGGAAGGAAGAAAAAGGCCAAAAAGATTGAAAAGACACCAAAAGGCACTTGCCATCACTGCGGCAAGGAGGGCCACTAGCGAAGAAACTGCAAGGTTTATCTTGAGTCCCTGAAGAAGAAGGCATCTGATGCCCCATCCTCTTCAAGTATCTTCGTTATTGAATGTCACTCTATTTCCTCGGACACCTGGGTACTTGATACTGGGAGTAGCTCACATATATCTAATGACATACAGGGGCTAAGGAATATAAGAAGACTCGTCAAGGGAGAAGTGAATTTGGGAGTTGGAAATGGAGCAATGATTCCTGCTGTTGCCATCGGAACATATTTGCTAAAGATCCCTACTGGACTTGTCTTAGAATTGGATAATTGTTATTTTGTTTCTTCGTTAATAAAGAACATTGTATCTATTTCATGCTTGAATGAAAAGGGTTATCATTTAACTTTTAGAAACAATTGCTGTTACATAACATTAAATGGTATTCTTTATGGGACCGGAACTTTATGCAATGGTATCTACACGTTAGATTTATCCGGTGACGTTTTCAATATCGAAGTTAGCAACAAACGTGCTCAAATAGATAATCAAATAGACTCCTATATGTGACATTGTCGTCTTGGCCATGTAAGTATGAAACGTATGACCAAATTACACCGATGTGGAATTCTAGAATCATTTGAACCCGGTTCATTTGATACATACGAATCATGCTTAAAAGGCAAGATGACCAAATTACCCTTTTCCGGAAAAGGTAAACCAGTGGGAGAATTGCTTGGTCTAATACATACTGATGTATGTGGGCCAATGTCAACTCTTGCACAAGGAGGCTATAGCTACTTCATTACCTTTATTGATGATCACTCACGATTCGGGTATGTGTTCTTAATGAAACACAAATCTGAAGCTTTTGAGAAATTCAAAGAGTTTAGAAGTGAAGTGGAGAAACAGCTTGGCAAAAGTATTAAGATACTTCGATCCGATCGGGGTGGTGAATACTTAAGTCAAGAGTTTCAAGATTATCTTAGGACAATGGGATATT